>JABFPB010004607.1:0-13380 GCA_022817645.1 Ceratoteleas bidentatus
GCGGTCGTGGAATGGTTCGCTTTCGCGCCGCAAAACAAGCACGAAAAGTGGCGTTTTCGCATGCAGCATCGGGAAAATACTTTTCCGGCGGTTCGAGCGCTCGGGCCCTTTTAACATCCAGCTACTCAATTCTTGAAAAATAAAGATTGGAAGTGATAAGGAGTTTCAGAAATTACATTGCACTTTGTTCGAATCAGTTCCTCCCGCTTTAATTTTTTAATTTTTCATTGTATTAAATTTTTTAACTTTCGATCAGCAGTTAAGAAACCGAATTACAAATAATTTTAATAAATTAAATTTTATTATTACAATGTTTACACATTTTATGGAAATTATAACACATGTATATTTTGAATTATTTAAATTATTTTAACTTAAACAATGTGTAATTACGATTCTAAATCTTAAGTAATACGTTATAGAAAATAAGAAAACATCTTAATCAAGATGTTCCACAAAGAATCACTGAAATCCATAACGAGAGCAATATTTCGTGAAGTGTTATACAAATGAAATGAGTAAAAAATAAACACTGATGTAAAAAGAATTTGCTGTTATAAAGTGAAAAAATGATTTGATCTCCCTCATATTTCTATTTTGAAATGTAATATTTTATAAATGAAATATTATTAATTAACCCTAGACCGCACAACTGGGGGTCTTTCGTTCCCCAGCGTGATATTATCGGTTTTTCTTTTACCAACACGTCGCGTTATCGCCCGAGCGGGGTAACCATAATTCAGTTTGGACATACAGGAGTGCCATAACTTGTGCAGCGATTGAAATTTGACCTTAGGGCTTGTGCGGTGCGCAAAGAAATAAGGTGCGGGATTAAAAAAAAAAAATATTATTTCAAACCCTGAACTGATTCATTGATACAGTTTTCAAGACCCATCATTTTCACTCACGGAACACGAAGATTCAGCTCATTTGATAAAAAATTAAGAAAGTTATGCTATTTTTTATAAAAGCATGGAAAAATGACCTTCTTTCAGGATTTTCGTGTTTTTTTTAGTTAACTCTCAATATTTTCCAAAATTGTGGACAGAAATTGCTGAAACTTTTTTTAGTCATATTCTCCATTAAATTTGACATCGGTAAAGTGCATTTCCATCCAGATCAGCAACTTTTAATCGCATTTATTTCGCCTTGGAATGTTGGGGTCCTTTTGTCCTCCAGTCGTGCGGTCTAGGGTTAATAATATGAAATTAAACATCGGCTGATGTTTACCAAATACCAAACGAACAAAATATTGAATGGGACTCATTTAAAAATGGGGCATTTGCAGAGTAACTTCGATTGCGGATCGTCTGAATGTAGAGTTTGCGCTGATTCACAAGGAACGGAAGAAGGCCAACGAAGTAGCCAGCATGGTTCTTGTAGGGGACGTTAAGGATCGAGTAGCCATCCTGGTTGACGACATGGCGGATACTTGTGGCACCATCTGTCATGCGGCTGAGAAACTGTTGGAGGCCGGCGCCACAAAAGTTTATGCCATTCTTACCCACGGCATCTTCAGCGGTCCAGCTATCAGCAGGATCAACAATGCTTGCTTTGAGGCAGTCGTCGTCACGAATACCATACCCCAGGATGGACACATGAAAGACTGCTCCAAAATCCAGGTCCGAACTGTATTTGACAACAAATATCTAACTCCGTTTACTGACACCTGACATTCGTTAATACTCCATCTGGCGCAACTATTTTCTTCCCTACCGTCATTTCCAAATTTCTATAGTAAATACATATGTTCAAATGACATTTTAACTCGGAAAATAAGTTTTATATTAAAAATGTATCAACAAATATTTGAAAGAGGGTTTTATTTGAATCAAAATAAAATTGGAATTTGGAACTTGATTAACACAGGTACACCTATTATTCAAGTTCAACATTCTAGACTTGGTTTCTGATGATGGCAGATTTCTGTTGGCTGCTTAAAAGTGAAAACGAGCTCGAAAAACAGAAAGGAGAAAAAGCTGTAAAAAAAACATAACTTGTTATCTCGAAAGGATTAAAAAATGGGGGGCTATAAAAAACACATATACACATATGTACATAAGAAAACACAGGTCTAGGCTTTGGAACAGATCAGTTTCTTTTTTTGTGCCTGTGTAATTTGTGAATAACGTAGATGCTTGTTAGAAGAATCTAAAATGAATTTCGTCTTTCATTTTCAGTGCATTGACGTTTCAATGATGTTTGCTGAGGCTGTGAGGAGGACGCACAACGGAGAGTCGGTGTCCTATCTGTTTTCGAATGTGCCATACTAAGCAGGCACAATTGGCATACACAAACGAAAAGAACGGAAGGGAAGCTCCCTTAGAATAAACATCATTTGTACTTGAACTAAGGGGCTACACTCGCTTTGCTCGCTCAGTCCCCCTCTGACACACCACACCTTTTACCTTTCTTTGACCTTTCTTTCTCGCATCTCCTTATTTTCTAAACACAGCCCATTCCCCACCTTCACCCCTTACTTCATTCATCCAGTAAAAATCTTATGTCTCTTTTTCTTCCCCTTCAGACCATCCAAATTCAGGATCTAGCAAGGCAGCAATGGAGGCGATAGATTTTGATTACAGACTTGCTCGAGCGAGCACTTTGCCATTGCTTTTTTCTATTGCAAGAATAAGATCTTGTACGTCCGGTCCAATTTTGAACACTTTTACACCCAAACGCGCCAGTCTCCAACGACACGCAGCCCATGTAATTTGTTCAGCGATGAAATCTGAGCATACTTCGAATGCAGGGAAAGCTTACAAAATTATTGTTCTTTTGTATATACATGCAGATCGAGTCATCACTCGATTCGAAGATGTTCACATTTCACCAATCAATGTACATTTTCATACTGCACATGTATTGTTACAATATTAATCAAGTACGAGCAACAAGAAGCGAAATTTTTGTCAAAAATGTTACGTCATTTAGTTTCACATTTAGACGCTATGTCCGTCCATCGTATTGACTGTACACCACCGACAAAAATGTGAAAATCCGAAACTTTCATTCACGTGTGCAATCTACCTTATTCAATCGAGGTAGATATTAATCAAAATGCAGGCATCAATGTGAAGGGTATTGAATACAATCACTTTTCCATTGAGGAATCTCGGGTTTTAGTCAAACTTGTTCTCCGTGACTCTATGCAACGACAATTCTCTTGTGGACAATTAGGAAATGCTTCTCCAAAAAATGTTTTATGTTATCATCCACAAGAAGGAAATACAAGGAAGTGCAATTTTTTTTATCATTTGCAAAAACACTTTGCAAGTAATTTTTCTAAATTTGGTCCATGTTTTTTTAGGTTACAGTACCGCTTTTAAGATGACGAAATGCGAAGATTCAGATCTTGTTTTCAAATTCAACATTGAAACCGTTGCTCAATAACCACAACATTGTTGTTGGAATCTGACATGCTCTGACACTCCATTTGGATCACAACTATTGATATATCCCATTTATAACAGTATTTACATTACAATTAATACAAATTTCATTAAATTAAAAGGATCTGATTAAATGACAAGTAAATTAAAGTAAATTAAATTACAATTTTGATAAATATAATTTGACACTTTGTTCCATTTTGATAAACTTTGATCCCATGTCAGACCCCAATATTAACATTGAAAATGTATGTATCCTTGTGGTGAACTATGCAATACGTGGAAGATATTCATCATGAAAGACTTTTTAAATTGATACACATATACGTTTGTAATTGGGCAACTGCCTGTTATAGTAAAATAAATAAACAAATAAATAGATATATTTTTTAATTTTCGATAGCTACTGGCAAGCATGTCGCGAACACGCGAACATTCAGACGCTTGGAAAGTATATTTTGTAAAAAAAAATAAATATTGAAAAACAATGGAAGTCACGTGTTTTCATTTCTTCAGTTTCAAATTTTCCTTTAGGGATTCAATAATGTACGAATATTCTCTGTACAAAATATGAACGATTTATTACATTTTTCTCGACGTAAAACATACAAATAAAGATTGTCATCCGAATACAAAAATTCCAAGTGCTCAAATAATCAATTTGTTTGTCTAGATAAGATCACAGAGTTAGCAGTTTCTCAAAATTACGAAAATGAGAAATTGATTGACCAAAAGGTAAAGCTTGGTTCAGACTAATGCAAAAAGAGGTTTTAAGTCTTATTTGTTCCTTCAGGCAAAGTGACATCGAAAACTATCGGTGGATTACTTGGTAGATAATTTAAGTCACAGGTGGATGCATTCACATAGATGATTTTTCCATCTGATGATATTCCATAGCCTAAAAGAGTAAATTAGATTATGAGTAATTTTAGAATAAAAGAAGAATCAGGCATATTTATTTTAATTTCTACCAGATATAAATATATAATATTCTATCAATTAAGTTGTTGCATCTTTAATGCTTTGTTTGTTATACAAATCTTAAGGAAAGAATCTCAAGTAACATTATATGTAAAAAATCAATTTTTCGACAATTTCATTATTGGATTGTTCATACTTTGAAGAATATGTACATAAAGCTTAAAGTTGAAATACGAATTATTGACCAAGTTATATTTAATAATAATAAACTTTAATCACATTTTTCAGGAAACATGATTTTTCAAGGAACCAAATGTACAGTACCATTTATTCGACTGGCGCCACCTAGGTTTTGGTTTTTTCCCTTTTTAAAATAATAATAAAAATTAATAAATCCCGTATTGATTCATTGTTTCGTTTTGTCAAAAAAATTCCCAAAAACCTGTTTTCTGTTTACTTGAGGTTTCCCTTTCAACGTTAGGAACATATTTTTATTCACCTTCGTGGATGTGACCAAAAACGTGATATTTTGGTTTCACACGATTCTGGACTGTAGATAGGAGTTCGACACAACCTGCCCGAACTCCACTGCAACATAAATCACCATGTCCAACAGGTGGAGTGTGAGTTAACAGGATGTCAGTGTCAGATGGGATCATATCCCATTTAGAAAGACACGGGGCACCTCTTGGGACATTAAATGCCCACTTGCAAAACTCCGGCTGCCTATGAAAAATATTTTTTTAAGTATGTCAAATATATAATATATTAGTTATTTATAGATGGAAATGGCAACAGAATCAAACTAGGGCCTTCGATTTAAATACAGTTTACACTGAGACCTCTGGAACTGTACATACAAAAACCTCGGCACTTTTAACCAATAAGAGCGTTTTCGGCTGCCATTACAGTTCAACAACCAATCACAGGAGTCAACATAGCCAAAATTTCAGGTCCCAACGCTACAGTTCCAGAGGTTTTAATGTAATTCAATTTTATTTACACTATTTGATTGACAATTTAGTGATTTGATTTACAAAATCTTGATCTCATTGGCATTTCCGCAGAATTTTTTTACGATTTAAGACTCGAAAGTCTTAATGTAAGACAATTTCAGTTGGAAACGAAAAATTTGTTTCGAAAAATCGAAACAAATCATAGCATTTCCAAACTTTAAACTCGATTATCTCGAAAACTTTTTTTCCAGTTTTCTCGCATTCGGCGTAATTTTTCTCAGCCAATTTTCTACCGATTAACTTCAAACTTGGCACACATAATCTTCAAAGTATACTGAAGCATTTCCAGAGACGGATTTTGGATTAATTTTTTAAAATAAAACTTACGACACTTCAAACATGCAAATAGGCTAAAATTGGCCTGTTTTGTGCATTTTAATATGAACAAAATTTTGAAATTTCAAGTCATTCGGATGAAAATGACAGATTTTAGCCATTTGGGTTGCACCTCCCTTTAAGATAGTATATTACATCACTAGGGAGGAATTTTCGGATTTCTTGACGAGTGCACTTGCGGAAGGAGGCGAAGCCGAGTTATGCAAAAAACGAGTGAGAAATCGAAATTCCTCCCTGTGTCTTGTACAATATTTTTCCTTACGAGGGAGTGGGAAGCACACGTTTCCGCCCGACAGGGCTGCAATGTGGGTGTTCCCGCCCCGAGTGAGGAAAACATTGTTTTCAATATTTTTTTCAATGTAAATATATCGATTTTAGCCAATATTCTAGGGTATGAAACAATTTTTGTATACGACCACCCTTAAAAATTATAGTTAATCCTTGTTATCAAAAAAGTGCTATTTATAATCAAGATTCATAACTATACGTTGGAAATTGCTTTAACCCTTTGACTCATACATTTTTGTATCTGCCCATTTTTTGTGAAAGTATGCTTTTAGGGGTTTTTTGGGTCGCTGAATATAAATCTGAAGTCAGGTTTTGAAGAAGATGGCGGCCAATATGGCAGACCAAAAATTAAAAAAAATAACTGGTTTTTTGAAACCTTAGTATTTTAGGGTTTTTTGGGTTGCTGCATACTAATCTGAAGTCAGATTTTCAAAATTCAAGATGGCGGCCAATATGGCGGACCAACAATTTAAAAAATAAACTGTTTTTTTAATCTTAATTCAGAATCGTATTCAGCGACCCAAAAACCTCTAAGAATAAATTTTCTTCACAATTTGATGAAAATAAAATTTATTTATAAAAATTAATACAAATGCTAATTTTTTATTCGCAATATTGTATCCGCCATTTTGTATTTTGCAAAATCTGACTTCAGATTCGTGATCAGCGACCCCTAAAACCCTCCACAACCAAACTATATAAACAACTATTCATTTTTCAATGAGAAAAACCATTTTAAGTCAACCGTGCCCTTTTTGGGCACGGCATGGGTCAAAGGGTTAATACAAACAATGTTCAGCTTGGACTATGGTGTGTATTATTTGATAAATGTGTTGAGAACACTTTGAAGGACAATACATTATTTAATGATAATTAATTAATTACCATGGTGTGCCATATATTTTAATTCCATACAGAACTATTTCTTGGTCCTCCAAATAAGTGCAATTTGTTAAATAATCCTTAACATTAGACGTTTGAATAGCTTCTGCTAAAGTGTCCTTAGACATACCCAATGTTGGTATGTTATCTAAAATACTATTTCCTGTATGTTTGTGCCTGTCACCAGTAGTATGTGTACTAAAAGGGTGCGTGAAAGTTGGGTCAAAACTCAGTTCATGATTGCCAGCTATTACTATTTTGTGTTTGTGAGGTAGGTTTCCTGCAATAGAACAAACATGTAGGGAATTTTATTAATATTGCGTTTCATTTTATTTCAAGTCATTCAATATAATTGAACAGAATGATATTTCAAATATTTCATGAAAGTAAAATACTTTTTACGCAAGAATTTCAAGTTCCTCAAGTTTTTATTTGTTATTTTTTTTACATTTCTTCAATGATATTTTTTACTGCATTTGTGTTTTTATAATATGAATAATCATTATAATTCATCCAATGTAATCTAATGTAAACAAAAATGTCATGTATTAAAAATGAAATGATCATTTCAATTGAAGGGCCACAGGCAATAACAGGATTTGCAGAAATCCGGAAAAGCAGGCAACTGCCGCTGCAACTATAACATTCCCAGTTAAAAAATTCCATTAGGACTAATAGGAATAGTCCTAACGGTTTCTAGGTGGTTTCTGTCAGTACTTTGTTACATTTTGTATAGGATTTAGCATACGATTATTGACCCCATGTGTAATTGCATATACTTTTATTGGCGTTTAATTGTGATTCTCTGTCAAAATTGGAAAAATGTTAGTCCTAATGGTTTCTAGGCGGTTTTTATCAGTGTTTCCATATGTATCTAATGAATGTTAGGAATGACCATACAGGAGAGTGGTCAGAGGTGCGTCTGGGCTTAGGCGACTTGGTTGGGATGCGCGAAAAGATAATACCACCTTTTCATGTCGGAAGTGTATCTTTATTACCAATATTCGCGCACTCGCGCCTCGCGTACTCACGCCTTACAACTCGCGTTTCGCGTACTCACGCATCGCGACTCGCGCCCGCACATCCATTCACACCGGCCCTCGATACAACACTGATTCAAAATATTTTGGCCCCGCATCTCATCGCTTACGCTGAACGATGTAAATATGGGAGGGGAAATATGCCGGGAAAATACAATTCAGCGCTAACATCCGGCCATCCTCAACTCGGTTTGTCCTCAAACCTTTCTCGCGACTTAAATAACATTTGGCAATCAATAAAATAAATACAATTACATCACAAAATCATCGGATCTACGCGGCTTAAATAACATTTGGCAATCAATAAAATAAATACAATTACATCACAAAATCATCGAATCTACGCGGCTTTCTACGCATTCTACCACTACGGCGAATCAGTGGATTGGAGTAGTCCGAATTACTTTCAGTGTCGTACATATTCTCGTCTACATCAATGTCACTTACTGGAAACTCCTCTTCAACATTTTCATCGCTAACATTTACACCGCTAACATTTTGATCCTCATTATTTTCATCGCTATCGCACGAACCACCTCTCCATATTTTCAATTGACTAACATGGGCTGTTGGATTATACTTGCGCTTTTTATTGTCATTGAGCCATGAAATCCTGTAAGTGTCGCTGGGTAAAACTTCAGTTATCAACATTGGCCCTTTGTACTTTGATTGCAATTTAGTAGAATATCCCGTCGCTTCGGGATTCGCCTTAACAAAAACTATATCGCCTATGTCATATTTAATATTTACAAGCTTGTTTTCGTCGAATCGCTCTTTGGTTTTCCGTTGTTCTTCTCTAATTCGGTCACGAATTTCTACTTGGATATCTTCCGGCAATCTATAATCACTATCAAGATGACAGGCTTCACGCACTAAACCGCCTTCGAACTTCGGGAGGTATCCATAGAGCGCTTCGAACGGTGTTTTCCCAGTCGTTTTCGATACAGACGTGTTTAACTCGCGTTCGACCTTTCCAAGTATGGTGTCCCATTTCGCTTCATCTTTGGTTCCTATATACGCCCTCAAAACTGGCAGTAGAGTACCATTGACGCGCTCAATTTGCCCATTTGCCCTCGGATGTCTACTTGAATTAAGTGTGTGTTTGATCCCATGGCTCCGGATAAATTCTTCGAACCTGTCAGCGGTAAAACCAGTACCACGGTCTGACACTATGCGAACCGGCGCCCCGAAACGATTTACAAAATCCTCCATGCGAGATACCGTTGTCTTAGCGTCCACCGAGCGAACTGAGATTAATACGACGAATTTCGTGAGATTATCGATTATACCTAAGACATATTTATTTTTCCGAGATGACTCCGGGAAAGGGCCTACATGGTCAACATGAACCGTATGAAAGGGACGAATTCCAGGTGGAATAGGGTTTAATTCACCTTCCTGTTTACCGCGTTTCGATTTCGCGAGTATGCACTCTAGACATGAATTAATATGGAACTTTACGTACTCTTTCATCTTCGAGAAATAGAAACTTTCTAGTATCTTTGCAACAGTTCTGTCTACGCCACCGTGTCCACCAAAATCGTGATAACGAATAACAATAGACTTTCGCATTCGGGGTGGTATTACGAGCAAGGTACGCGTGCGGTCACCTACTTTAATTTTCTTGTACAATATTCCCAATCGCAATTCATAATCCCTTGTTTCCCCTTTTTCGCTTTTCGTTCGACTCGACACTGGTTTACGCAAAATACTAGTTTTTGTAAACTTTGATCTTGATGTTGGAATAACGCCACTTCCTCTTCACGCGAACATATTACTAACATCTCTGATCCCCCATCACTCGATGCATTATCTACTGGTGCTCGTGAAAGTGCATCAACGTGAGCCATTTTCATGCCTTCTCTATGACGCACAACAAAATCGTATTCCGAAATTGTACCAAACCATCGGACGATATAGGACTGTTTCGTCTTCAGGGCATTTAAGTGTAACAAAGCCTGGCAGTCGGTCACTAGGACAAAGTGTACAGAGATGAGGAACTGTCTCAAACGCGTGATTGACCATACAATGGCCATTAGCTCAAGCTTACTTGAGTGGTAATGAGCTTCCACTTCGGATGTTTTCCTGCTCACGGCGTATACCAAATGCATTCCGGTTTCGTCTCCTTGCAAAAGCATGGCTCCGATCCCAATTGCAGATGCATCCGTGTGCAGCTCTGTTCTTTCACAACTTGGATCGAATAATTTAAGTACTGGTTCATTAATCAATGCAAGCTTGAGTTGTTCGAAGCTACGTTCCTCTCTTTCTGTCCATATAAATCCCTCTTGACGTCCAGACTTCGTTTTCCCCTTCAATAAATCTGTCAATGGAGCAGACATTTTGGCGTAACCCGGTATAAACCGTCGAAAAAAACCCGTCATTCCAAGAAATCGGCGTACGCTATAAATGTCGTGAGGTTTGGGAAATAACTGAATAGCTCTAACCTTTTCATCGTCTGGACGTAGCTCCCCTCCTCCAACAACGAATCCAAGAAACTTGACAAAAGGCATTCCAAATTTACATTTCGAAAGATTTAAGGTTAATCCTCCCCTTTTCAATGCTTCCAAAATTTCAGTGAGATTTTCGACTAAACATTGCCAGCTCTCGGCAAAAATGATTGTATCGTCGAAAAAGTTAAATGCAATTTCACGACTTATATTCCCTAGAACCTTTTTCATAAGTTTTGCGAAAAAGAAGGGTGAGTTGGTTAATCCGAACGTCGACCTCTGAAATTCTCCTGTCTGATCCTCAGTTATGAAAGCTGTATATTTCTTCGAATTTTCAGAAAGGGGAATTTGGAGGAATCCGCTAGCCAGGTCTAATGTGACGAATACTTTCGCTTTCCTCAGAAATTCCAAAGCATCGTCAAAATTAGGCATGGGAAAGTTGATTTTCTCTGTAACTGCATTTAATCGTCTATAATCGATGACTATTCGCCCTGTACCATCCTTCTTTTTCACTAAAAAGGCGGGACTTGCGTACTCTGAATCTGTTTCTCTAACTATTCCGACTCGTTTGTATTCATTAATAATATCATTAAGTTCTTGTCTATCCTTAACATTAACTTTATAAGGTTTAGAAGTAATGGGTTTAGTATCAGGTTTCACCTTAATCTCCATTTCTATTTCCGATGTTTGTCCCAATTCAGTTATGTTCTTCGCTACACAACACCTATATTCATTCAGAAGATTCACTATCTGTTTACGTTGATCCGGGTTTGTTGACACATCGAAATTTAGTTCGCGTTCTACGACTGGCTCTACTCGAGGCTCGGCGACTTCTATTTTCTCTACGCTCATAACCGTGTGATCTAATGCTTCACCCCTTTTCAATTCAATTTTCTTTTTGCTAAAATTTGCGTACGGTACTCTCAATGTTTCCTCGCCAACCTTAATGTCTATAAAATGTATCATTCTCGGTTCCAATGTATTGTCAACAACTGTCGTTGGCTTATGCATTGCTTTTCCAATTCGGGAAACGACTGAAAAGGAAATTCAATCGCTTCACGGAATTCAAAAACTTCGCCGACTTTCAAGTACACAATCTCAGGATTCTCCGTAAAGGTTCGGCCAATAACAAGGTCATGGTTTTGGACATTATCGGGTACAACCCAAAATTGACATGCACGTGGTTTTAAATTATCGATCTGCAAATCTTCGCAAATTACTCCTCTTGCAATTACGACATTGTCATTACTACCGAACCCTATCAGTTCATTGACCCCGGGTTGTATCTGAAAGCCGGACTCATACGCGACTGAAAGTTTAATTGTACATACGGCGCTCCCTACATCTATAAACGCGACTTTTTGTTGTTCGGCGAGTTTCACATCTTTCAGGAATTTTGTTATCGTGGCAATGTTTGTTTTGTTATTTAAAAAATTCATTTGGTCTCGATTGTCGTTCAACGACTGAAAACATCGATTCGCAGTATGACCTGCTTGATTACATCTAAAGCAACGAATTTCTCTGCGCGGCTCCAAACATTGCCTCGATAAATGATCTTCCTTACCGCAATTAAAACATCGAAATTTGTTGTCCGTGGTTCGTAGAGGTCCTTGAGGTGATTCCGCTGTCGAAGTTGACGCCGTTGACGATGTCGACGGGCGAGGTGGTGCAGCCGAGAACAGCGGTGTACTCTGGCGCTCTGACATTGAGCGCTGTTGTGAGAGAAAACCGCGTTGTTGCTGTGCGAAGTGACTTCGTTGCTGCGTTGAATCGCTCTGCTGCTGGGCTGGATAGTTTCGTTGCTGCTGCTGGGCTGGATAGTCTCGTTGCTGCTGCTGGGCTGGATAGTTTCGCTGCTGCTGCTGCATTCGGCCAGATTGACCGAAGTGGCGGCGACGTTCCCGTTCGTCCTTCTCGTACTCGATGACTGTTCTGAGGACATGGTTCAGGTCAACGAATGTCTTAGCCCTCACCAAATCACTCATATTCCGAGATAACAAGCCCCGGGCGAACTGCTTTCTGATTTCGCTGTCGTGAAGACCCAATTCCCTGCAAAGTCTAACTTTCTGATGAAAGTACTCTGCAACTGGTTCGTTGGGTCTCTGGATACGCTCGATCATCTCTTGCCAAATATCTGTCATGCTCCGATCATAAACAAACGTCGCTAGGAAAGCATCGCGAAAGCTTTCCCAGCTCAGTAAGTCGTCATTCAGACCTTCATACCAATGTTTGGCGCTATGCTTAAGATGAGAGCGTGCCATCTCGAACGCCATGGCTCCGGTCCATTGGTGGATGTTCATCGAAACCTCCAGTTCCCGGATCCACCGCTTGGCTGCCTCTGGACCCTCCGTGCCGTGGAATTCAGCTACTCCGCGTGTGACATCAGGCATCACGTGGTACACTGGAGGTACTACAGGCGGTCGTTGCAACCCTTCTCGCAGGAGGTTCAGCGTCTCCTGGTTCTGCTGGAGAAGAGTGGTCACGACGTTCATCATGCTGTTGGGATCCATCCCCTCAAACCGCACGGGGCCCCCGGCCACGTTATTGGTATCCATGTCGTGATCCATGTTAGCACGATAAAAGGCTTCTATATCACGTAGTCGAGGCATCGTGAAACTTTGTTTTGATTGATATCAGTGGTCTTCAAAACAAACACGCTGCGTCTCTCTCTACTGGCCGCGCCTCGTGATTCCATTTTCCAGACTACCGGTTGCACGTGTGAAATCAGAATCCGCTCGTGGTCACGGAATCAGTGCATCCACTGGATTGCGGTGCAAGAATGTACACGGAATCGCGAAATCGAACTGGGCACACCGATTATTTTTGGGTGGTTTTAGTGAACTAACTGGATGTGCGGTTACGCGCGAAATTGCCGTCCGGGCGCAATCGTGTCTCGAATAAAAAGCGCGGCGAAAAATTTACGTCCCGTTTTCTTCACGCTGCCATGGACACCAACTGACCAGTTTATCCCACTTCTGATTTGTTAGGAATGACCATACAGGAGAGTGGTCAGAGGTGCGTCTGGGCTTAGGCGACTTGGTTGGGATGCGCGAAAAGA
>JABFPB010004608.1:0-14642 GCA_022817645.1 Ceratoteleas bidentatus
TTTTTGGCCCAAATGTTTATGAATTATTTACACTGTCCCATTGTTGGCACTGTCCCATTGTAGGACACTTTCCCCTATAGGGAAATCGTAATGGTAGAGTAAATGGGGATATATGAATTATATGTAAATATATTAAAATATGTGAAAACTGTCACTTTTTTTATGAAAATGTACCAAAAATGTTAATATTCAAGTATACTAGAATGTCCGAGAACATATTTCAATTTTTTGTTGAAAAACATTACGTCACTTGATTTAACAATGATATAAAATGTTTTCTAACCACAAATCGAGATGTAATGTTATTCAATTAGAACGATGACATGTACACAATTTATACACAATTCAATTTTACGTTGTGACACTTAATTTAACTCATCGACCCGTTAAGGAGTTTGCTTATGAGATCATTTCTAAGATTATATTTCATTTAAAATTGAAAAAGCTTTTAGAGATATTATTGATTAGGATATTGCTTATAGTTATTACGCAATCTTTCAAAAACTGAATGTCTTATAACAAGATTCTTCAGTATTAAATCTTATAAAATAGAGAAATGTCAAGCAGTTGAAATTCAAATTAGTTTTAAGAAAAGAAGCCGAAAATAGTTTCCTGAGAGTTTGGTTTATTTTACCGAATCGTTTTCGCGAAAATTAATTTTGAAGTTAGCATAAAACGGCATGTAGTTCGTACGAAAATGAGCTATTTCGCTATTGATGTCCCCAAAAACGGTGTAGTAAAATTTATTTAAGGAATTATTCTTCATCATAAGTAAAAATTGTTACCAATGCAATTTGACCTCGGACATTTATTTCGAAAAATAAGCCAATCTCCTTAAAACAATAATCGTGTACCTTACAAGAAAGATATTATCTCTAAAACAAACGATGGACAAGTTGCGCTATATCTTTGCGGGGTCGAAATGAAACAAATTGCCGATGAAATCGGCACAATGAAATCACGCTCAACGTCGGTGACGATTCATCAAGCAAAAGCTCGATTAAATTAGAAATGTGCGAACGTTCTCTCCGACAGTCGCCTTGACCATTTCCTTGAAATTCCAACAGCCGAACAGTGCACGCGCGTATTTATATTACTTCGATCATTAGGGTAATCACATATAATACGTAACAAGGCGCGTAGTATTCAAATGTTACAGCGCGTGCAAGTGTAACGAGAAAATGCGTGTCCGTTCTCATTCGCTCGTTCATTAATTTATCAACGTCCGCGTAAGCTTGCCGAAGCATGGATCTCCGTGCGCACATAGTTATCTCGCGAAAAAAGCCGCGTAGTTAGAAAAAAGGGTCGCGCCAATGATAACTATAAGTATTATAATTTGTACTTGACACATTCGAATCTCGTACCGGCTTTTTGTCCACAGTAATTACTTCTCCGTTTCCCTTCGTTCGTCGCGAGTTTCGACTTCATCTTACGTCGACCCGCAACTTCACTGCAACTCGCAGTAGGTTCTCAAGGAATTGAATGTTTTTGAAATGCATTCTCTGGATTTAAGGAAAATTTGCATCTGTACTTTAACGACAAATATCATTTTTGTATGATTTATAAAGACAGACTCTGATTGGCATATTTGACTCATTATTTTCCCAAAGTCGATTATTTCTAGCCTGTTGCCTGATGCTTTTTGATCTAGCAGCAGTCAGTATGCATCACTTTTTATTATAGATCACTTTTACACGCCACTTGTCTACATTTCTCGAAGGAATTCCACACATCTTCGCCTTGCACCATTCAAAACTCTAAATTTTTTCGTGGTTCCTTTTTCGACGGCATTGTAAACCAATAAAACGCTTCTCGGCCCATAAACAAACTTCGCAGGAGCACAAAAACAAGAGATACGTGGAGTCAGATGTAACTCGAACGCAAATTCTTCACGACGTGGAACAATCCGGCTGCACGACGTGGCGTTGCATTTAGCGAGATGGCGCGCGCCGCGGGAGCCTCGAATTTCAACGGTGCGACAGGTGGAAATGAAATAAATTCCGACTATCGCGGAATCTGTCAGGGGAATGACGAAGGTCGTCGGGGTTTGTTAGGCGTGCCCCTTTTTTCGAGGCCCCGGTACAAGCGCCTACGATATCGCTGATTTAGTGGCCATGCTGATCCCTGTCAACGGGCCGCGCCGCGCGATCCATCATTCCACGGACGGTTTTGGCGAAAAGCTATTTCGCTAGCGAAACAGCTTCGCGAAGCCACGCTCACGCAGTCAATATTATGAACTGCTCGTCACTCTGCTCGCTTATTCTTTATTTATTTGCAAACATAGACGAAAGCGGGAATAATAATCGAGAAGTGGAATTTCATTATTTATTCATGATCAGTCCCCATTGGCTGAGGGAGAAGTGAAAATATCTATATATGTAGGCATATATGCTGCATTCCATAACCATTGATAATAAACCTACATTCATTATGTATGTAGATATGTAACATATATAAACATAAATGTCAAAAATATGTCAAGTCCAAACATTCACGACTATTGTGCTAGACCATTTGCAACGTTGTTGGATTTTTATCCAAAGCACGAAATGTATAGTGCAAAATGGTGGAATTCCGTAGACAATCAAACAATTACGGTAATTGAAAGATAAGAGTGCAAACCCACTTTTCCTCGGGCGATTTTTCTGGTGATTCGTTTGCTCGGTCGAAATTACTTCGGAGAAAACGCGGACGGCAACATCGCTGCCGGGCTGCGCGAATCCAGGCGAAATTCGCGTAAGATATTCTCTTTTTCTGAACGTACACGCTAGGCGCATGTAGAACAGTAGGAGCATTTACGTGAGTCATACTGAGGATACGTCGGACCCGGGGGAAAAAACGTTTGCCCGATCAAAGGTTGGCTTGTTTGCACTGGCCATCAGCGACGCTTGCGTTGTAGAACGAAATTGTGGCGTGCAGACTTGTTTCGATCGTGATTGTGAATTGATTTGCACGAAGGATCAGCGGTAATGATCTGCGGGAATGATCTGTGAGAATGGTCGAGGCAAGTAATCGGCTCGCATGATCGATGGAAATGATCTGAAAAAATGATCGATGGAAATGATCTGCATGATTGATTTGGGAAGATGATCTGAGCAAGTAGCCAATAGAAATAATCTGTATAAATGATGTGTAGAATTGATCGAGAAGAATGATCAGTGAGGATGATCTGTGGGAATTAAGTTTGTCCATGCTAGCGGAAAAATCTCGATGTACCAAGATGATTAAATTTAAACGAATGAAGAAGTGTCCTTGAAAGAACACTTCTGTAAATGTTTCAAACATTTATTGTTTTTTCAGTATTGAGCCGCATTTCCATTCAAACAATCATTGTTCTAAAATGGGTATATACCATTAATGAAGTGAATGTAATACTACACATTTTACTGAACTCTATAATTAACTGAAAACATATCAGTTAATTAGAAAAAAAAAACAATATAATAGAATTTTAAAACGAAATAAAAAGAATATAAATATTTCGTAATTTCAGGTAGACACGGTTTCGATAAGTGATTGCAAAAATCTGGCATTCTCCCTGTCGCAAGATTATTGACAAAGGGTGTTCCGAATGAAAAGACTTTGGCAATAGTCGATAAATTGTTAACGCCGCAATCAGTAATAAGATCAATGGGTCCCTTGAAAATTTCTTATTTAGTCTATCTTTAACCCGTTGAAATATGAAGTTTAATCTGTTAGACACAACAAACCGTTGCTGCAAGCGTCGGCTTTTTCACAGAACAATTAAGTGAAACCTATCGGTAAAAATGACGAAAGTAATGAAGCCAATCAGCAGTGATCAATGAACAATAACCAACGAAACGTCGTAAATTGCAAAAGCCGGGGCAATTAATCGGACATGACGAAACGTGGAATAAAAAGCCGCGATGGATGCATGCGTCCATCGGCCGTCCGTTGCCGATAACAAAGTCATAACTCGCACCTCGAGACATCTAAAACGAGCGTAATCGAAAGGGAATAACGATCGGCATTTTCCGCGAGTCCAATTTACTTTTCCCAGTAGCCTGCCCATGGGAAGCTACACGCTACCGGCGTGATTTCAACGTTTCTATCAGCGGCAAAAAAGTCCGAAAAAACGCCCGCACATATCCCCCGATAATTGATTCGCCTCTACAGTGTGGAAGCCCGCGCATTGTGCGTATTTTCCCGGACGTCTCCACGGCATTGTCCGCCTGTGTTGGTCTCCGTGTCTGTGTGTGTGTGTACATGTGGGTTCATGTGCACACATGCGCGAATTACGAAACGTCAAAGCGCAGAGTGTTGCGTGCGCGTCGATTATACTGTCGAGCAGTGTGAGAAATATTATCCTTTGATCTCGCAGCGGGTTTCACTCGATGGGAAATTAACGGCTCGCGCACGGTTGCCACGCAACGGCGACCCGATCGGCCAACCCACATTATCAGTCATAAGCGAGTGACGGAAGTCGCGGCTCATAATGCACGATTTCTTGGGCCATTGAGTCTTCCGGTGTTTCGTTCGGGCGATGTTTCGTTAATCGGTGTCGGGGCTCGGCGATCCGATCGCAAAGAAAGTTTTTCGACGGGCAATTACGGCCATTAGTTTAATTTCGAGGGTGATCGATGTGAATGGCCCGGCGGAGATAAGGGACCGGCGATCGCCGAGTGATAAGGCCAACTTGGGCAAACGATGAATCGAGGGTGAAGAAGGCCAATAGAAGAAACGCGGGAGATAAGATAAATGCGATGGACGCGGGAGGAGATGGGGGAGGGTGATAATTGAATGAGCATTTTTGCGGCGCACAAAGGCGATTGGAGGAAATGGAGAGTGCAGTAATCGAGTGGCGAAGATTCAATGCGTTGGGACTGTGGGTGTTGCGAGTTGCTGATGGCCCGATGAAAATGATGGAACGGCGCTGGTCAAATGAAGATGGTCAAATGGTGATGACCAGACGAAGGTGAAGGGGGAGGGATTGTCAAATTAAAATGATTCATTCGAGTGTTTGATCAAATGAACAAAGAAGAATGGTGACAGTCAAATGGAGATAACCAAGACCTTTCGAGGAGGTGGAGAAAAAAAGAAGGTTGTGGTCATGTCACGATTCAGAGGTGACAGAAATAAGAACAAAAATCAATGATTTTGGGGATGATAAGGATGATATTTCATTTTAAGTTTAATGCGAAGTGCAAGATGTATAGATTTAGAATAAAGTCTACACTGGAACCTCTGTCCTTTAAGCCTCTGCCCTGTTATAACCTCTGTCCTTTAACTAATTGAATCTCTGTCTTTTAAGTCCAATAACTAATGTATTCATATGCCAAACATGTTGGCCATGACCACATGACCACAGTTCATAACACATGAACTGTGGTCATGGTCCACGGAACACATTCAATATTTTCTAACTGCTTAGTTTTCTAGAGTAATATTGTTTAAATTAAATATTTTTTAAGAATAACTTTACCAGAAATATTGTCAGCTGCATTGTTACTAAAACTGTTGTTTGGACATAGCTAATAAATTATTGTTGTAAATTTGTAAATGTTATTGCACCATTATCATTTTCAGCGTTCAGCTATTAATTGATTTAAATTTGTAAAAAATATAAATAAGCAAAAAAAAGTTTGGTACCTCAGTTGTCTAGAGCTCAGGCTTCTTCAACAAAACCTGTGGTTCAATGAACTTTAGTTTATTGGACGTTTAATAAAAGTTTGCAAAATATTTTGAGGCGTGTATTCCATTAAGGCTACTGATTATCTCAATTATAAGGAGTGGTTATACGGTACTGTCAAACATGATTATGTTTTAGTAAACAGGAGTGAAATGTAATACCATTCATACTGTACTTATGAGAAACCCTTTTCTGCGTAAAATCTTTCTTCTTTGCACGGAACATAATCTCAAAAGTGGCAAAATAACAATCATTGATAGAATCGATAATTTATATCGCGGTGAAATGAAGAAGTTCCAGCGATGTTTAGATAAGAATACTATAATGGAGGTAATCCCAAGTAAGGATTACTTTTAATTCCATTCACCGGATGAATGGATGAAAGTGAAACGATGACGGCTAAGAGATATTGAAAGAGCCATTGAAGCAATAATTAAACACCAAAACGATATCGAACACTATGCATCACAAACAATATGATCAAACCCACCGAGACGAACTATTTTAATGATCCGACATCAAATAGCTCTTTACATCCCAATCGCGGTGAAAACTCTCCTCAACGTCAAACCGAAAGGATGATTTCGAACTATGCAGGATATCTCGAAATCATCCTTCAATCAAATCCCTAAAACTGGAATTGTTCCGAGATATTCCAGTGGAATGCTTTCAGAAATCTGCTTCTGGAATCCCGCCTTTTTCACTTAATTTCTAAATCCATTCAGAATCCACTAAACCGGCGCTTCGGCACAATGAGACAGCTAATTTATCCGATTGTTTTAGCCGTGACGGACAGTTTCCCCGGCCGAATGTCCACTTGGATGCTTTTGCCGCGTGGAGTTGTATTTGGAACGGCTTCCGCGGCGTCACTTTCATTTCATCTCAGCGCGCCGCTCGTCTTACGTCTCAATCAACGAAAACGCGGCGTTTCCCCTGTCGCGGGCGATCGCTTTTCGAAAAGCGGCCAGTCACGAGCGCCGACGCAATTTGTCTCGAGCGAATTTCGTAACGCACCCGGGCCGTCTCACTGTCAGCGTTACGTCACGGCGTCGCTCGGGCAACAGGTGTTTTGCGAAATTCCGCACGACTGACTCGGCGATTTGCATTTGATTCGCCGCAGCGCGCGCAAATTGTCGTGCATTTATCCGGGGCAAAAAGCGATCCGGAGCGTTGACGGACGAGTTTGGAAAGACGAAAGGCGAAATAGAGCCGGCGGACGAGCACTTTTTGTTACGCGCATCTCGAGAAATTCGTCGCGATTACGTAGCCGTGCGCACTTTCTAGACGGCCGAGCGGCGGAAGAGAAAAACGCAAAGGTCAAGATTTCACTGCAAAAATGGGAGATATTTTTGAGGCGCCGCCGGCTGGGAAAAGCAATTGAAGAGCCGGCGCGGGCATTGACAAATTGTAATGCTCAGGTGGAGATGAATTAACGGAGATTATCTCATGATAATGGCCAGTCGCGAGCGCTGGATGGGAATTATGAATCGGAAGTGCTCTCGAGTGAAAATGAAGAAATGGATATTGTTAGTGCAGAAGGGATTGGATAGGAAGCGTTGGAAAGTAGCAATTGAACATGATCGTGGGCAACGGCGCACGTAAAAAGTTATTATTGAAAATGATTCAATGAGCTTGGTTCATTCAGTAAGATACATTGTAGATAGAAAAACTAAATTGGGAGGTTGGGTAATTAAATCACGGAAAATATGCTGTCACGACTGCTGGAAATGTCAAAATGTGCTGCTAATCAGTAACAAGACTAAACGAAAATTTGAATTGCTTATATTTGTCTGCTTTGACATACAGTTGATATGACAAAAATACACCGTGCCATTGAATTTAAAATTTAAATAACGAAAATAGATGGCAAAGAAATGACATTAAAAGACACGTAGCATCGATTTTTTTAATTTGCTGGGAACGTTTATAACAAATACAGTAATTTAAATTTAGTTTGATAATACAATTGTAAACAACATTGATTCCGATCAGAAGAGTATTTAATGAGACATTGAATCATTTTTTTAAGTCAGATTTTTACATTAGAAAATTATATCGAAGAGATGAGGTTAGTAAGTGAATTTCTCAGTCGTGACAGTCAAGCCTCAAATGTCAGTTTAATCTTTCTGAATCAAATACCAATTATATTTTAGAATACTAAACAGTTGTAGTTATCGTTGGAATCAATAAAGTGTTTAATTTTTACATTTATTGTTAAATTGCCGGACCATGAAAAAAGTGCTCATTGTAGATTTTTTGTTTAGGGGTATCAAACAATCGAAATAATGAGCAAATATAACATTTTGAAGGTCTCAATGATAGCCAGATAAATTTCCTTCAATACAGTGATAAATCCAAAAAAATCGGTCATTAAATTTCTTTTTAAAGATAGAATCCATTTAAACATTTGTTTTGAGATAAAGGTGTTGAAAGCTTTCAGATTAAATTTTTAGTAAAAACAATTCTGTGCAACAGATTTTTATCCAATAGGATTTAAATGATGGCTGAGGTTGCAGAATAAGAATCTGAAGTCAGATTGTCAACATTCAAAATGGCGAATCCAATATGTCGAAAAATTAAAACTTGCCCGATTTTGTTTAAAAATGAATATACCCGATTAATTAATTAGATTCTCCTTAATATAACAAACATCAGTTCCTTGTCGGTCACGCCATTTTTTCTACATAGTCCACATTCCCACATACATTGCTTTAAAATAATACAACAAATGTAAACCAATCAGTTTTTCAACATTTCCAAACTTCAAATATAAAAAGCGACAATCGTCACTTTACGTGGTGTCGATTGGGCGTCGTAGCGTCACCACGCAAAGTGACGCCCAGCAAATAGAAATATCGTATCCCCAGAAAACGCACAAACAAAGCCGACAACGATCGAACGAAGATAGCGGCACGACGATAAAAAAGCGGCGCCGCAAAAAGAAGCGTTCGAAAGCATAATGTAGCGTAATTGGCGAAACAAAGATGGCGCTGCGCGCGGGCAGGCCATAATTCATTTAAATGACGGCAGCTTAGCATTAATTACGTTCTCATGAATAAAAGTGGTCCGTCGGAAAAAGTCAATCGTGACTTCTTGATGCGCACGGAAAGCTTTCCGAGAAGATGCGGCGCGCCTTCGTGACACAGCTTACAGACACCTTTGACCCGTCGAACAGAAGTATAAATATGTACATACGCGCGGGACGCACATACGTGTGTATAATATGCGTAGTACAGAGACGAATGGACGGACAAGCGTTTCCGCTTGGCGTATAAGTCATAAATGAGAAGCCCGGCATCGACGATGTCGGCGCGCACACGTTTCTGCCGAGGCGCTCGCGTCTCGGCAGAAACGCAATTGCAGCCAACAATAGCCGAGGTTGTGGCTTTTAACGGTTCCCTATCGTTATCCATTGCGCTTGCGACTCGTGACTGCCGTATGCGAACGGACATGTGTTATGGTGCGTACAATTCTATTGTGCGCCACGTATCATATTGTACCTACGATATTACGGTATCAAAATTGAATCGACTGTTTGTAACTTACATTTCCAGGTTGCCGCGCGCTATTTGTACCGACGCTTATTATTTCAATTTCGCCGTCGCATTGTGCCGCCATCGCGTTTAATTAATTTCCGCCAAGACCCATTGGCTATCGCGCGATCGCCCGACGCGATTTGTTTGTATTTTCAGATTAATTTTATCTTTTCCAATTAAGATCACCATTAGATGCTCAACATTTCAGCTGCAAAACCCGAGTGAAAATTACCTCCAAGTAACGAGGTCTAATTGAAAATATAATAAACTGTAATTAGATGCTTTCAGTGAGAGTGCAGTTTCACCGAAAAGTAAGCTGCGGGATAGGCGACACATAGAAGGAATTCACAATAGAGAGCGATCGCAATAAATCGAGAGCCGTCTATTATTTAATTACACCGTCGTGCTGAAATAACTCAAGTTATTTTCAAAAATTCACGGCGAAAAAGCCGTCGCAACATCTGAATTGCGAAATCTATAAAATATGCATTCATTGTTACCTCGCTCGCATATTCAAACGTCCAAATCGATTATAACCGTTCAACCAATCGCGCACGACTCTAAAGGAAATTCGAGAAACTCTCAGAGCGTCACTTCGGGCCAGTTTGAACGAGTTACGTGGGGCGTCGACTGCAAAAACAATGCGCACTTTTGTCGGCATTGTCTGTGTCATTTTTCTAAATATGAGGGAAAGTTTCGAGACTGGATGTGAAACGAGATTAATGAAATAGGTTAACTGTAACTCGGCGATCATTTTCGACGTTCGGAAAGTGGCGACTTTTCTCGCAACAGTCACGATCTTTCGTAACGCCGTTCCGACGAAATTCGGCAGAAAAGTGGTCGATTCTTTTTCGATATTCCTCGACGATCTTTTCAGCATGACATTCTAACGATTCTCCCGAAAGAATCCAATTTCCCAACGCGTGTCGTAAACGCGTTCGTGGAAGCTATCAAACGAAAATTGCCCAGTTAAACGCGAGTCCGCCTTTTTCCAGCGCACTTTTCGAAACGACGGTGATTAATTCCGAACGATTTTCGTAATTGCAATAATTCGCGGATTATAGCGCGTACCAGCGGTCGTGTCGCAATGGCGACGTGTACGTCGCGATCGTTGATTTAATGAATCATATCGATTGATTTATGCCCGATGGGTTTTATATTCCATTGTGCTACCAAGAGCGTCGACGTGTCATGTCCGACGGACTTTCACTTTGTATTATTCATGTCGATCTTAGAACATGCTCATTACATTTTTTGACAACGCGCGCGGCTCCCTCGATTCATACGCCGGAATGCTTGCATTTGCATTTTAACGTGCGCCGCCGCCGCCGCGCACGCGCTTGGAATTACTCATCGCGCGGTCGTTTTAATCACGCGTTTTTAATATCGGACACCAATTTTTAATTCATCGCGCGCCACTCGAATGAAATTACGATCATTTGCGCGGCAATTTCACAATTTTCCGACATTTTTCCGCGTCGCGAATGAATATTATCCTTATGAGGAAATCATATGTGAACGTACCCATATATGCGAGGAATTCGTTTTTGATTACTTGAATCTCGCGCGTCTAAAGGTCAAAGGTCGCGGATATAATTCTCCGCTTTTTGATTTATCGCGAAAGTGTTGTTCCTCTGCATTCTCTTTCATTTTTTTATTATTTCGAAAACCCACTTTCCGACAAATCGTCATTGGAAGTTGCGTTTGATTTGACACTGTTAAAAATATATCCATGTGCCAAAATAAAGCATTTTGGCACAAACGAAATCATTTTGGCAGAAAAGGAATCCTTTTCATTTAAAAGGAATCGTTTTCATTCAAAACAAATTTTTAGTTTTTTCAGTGTAGGGAGATTTTTCGCCTGTTAGAAGAGTCCGCAGCTCGTATGTGGTAGCGTGTGAAACATATTATCGGTAGAAGCGAGGTGCAGAAAAGGTGCACGTTTTTTGTCGGCAGAGGCGGAAAAAGAAAGGGAAACGGATTACGCGATAGTGTGAGAAAAGTAAAACGCACAAGCGAGACAAGCGACTTCCGAGGCTAAGGCACATCGACGATAAGAGACGTGGCCCGATTCAAGGTGGTCGGAGGCACTTTGACCGTCGGCTAGCTTTTCCCCGGTGAAAGCTTAATTGGTGGGACTGCGTGCACAGGCTCACATGTGCCGCTGTTTTAGCCGATTGTGCACGAAAATTGGGTTATTGAATTATGGGGCGAGTATCAGGTGGACTTGGCGAAATTTCGCGCTCGCTCACTCACTCTCTCATTATCGACTTACGCTTTGCCATTTACAAGGATTATTCGCTACATTTGTCGTGACTCGTGGCGATAATTGAACATTAGTTCATCGTCTGCCGACTCGTTTTACTACGTGCCCAAGATAATAATTTTGACTTGCGGAACACGTCTTAAACAATGTTGTAAAATCAGCGAGTAGTAAAGGCAGGTTAATGTCAGAAAAACGGAATTTTATTGCAATTATGGTTTATTCTTATTTACTACCCTTATTGCCGTATTTATGTTTAACATTCTTAAGTGGTACATCCATAAATGTTTAAATATTCTTCGCGACCGTTCGAAAAAGTGCACAAAACAATTTTACGACGCCACGAGGTACCTTACAGCTGCATAAAACGGAGCTCACTTCCTATTACCGATAAGAACAGATGAACTCGCGCGATATTCGTCCTTTTTCGCCTTGATCTGTCAAACTTTTACTCAAAACTGACTTGAGATAGTCGCACTCTTATTCACGACCGGTACGACCTTTCGAACGTAAAGGCTTTAAGACCAACGTTGCGTTCGCGATATTTACTGCCGTCCGCATTGCAATGTACGAATCGCATGTCTTCGATAACATGCAACACTATCTCGTTATATTTATACATTTGTTTGATATCGAGTCCCAGGAATTACAATTAGTATTGGCATTATACCACGGAGAAACAGTTACATTCTGTTAGGCTAAAGTTTGGCTTAAAATATTGCCAAACAACCGACTCTCAAGATACGGGTAATTGCAAATAGACGTAATAATTATATACTTAACGTTTAGATCTCACGCAGTTGTTGATGGAAAGATAGCATTTGTGTCCGACTTTTCAGTCTGTCATCTTCCTGTTCACAATAGTAGCTAAACGTTTCAGACACTTTCATTTCGTATCGTTTCAATCAAAAGATAAATACAATTATTCTTCATTTACAAGACGACAGAAACATTCATTAATTAATTATATTGTTGATGTTGTGCCATAGAGAAATCCCTTTTTACGTGCAGTTCTCGATGAATTCCTCAGTTTCCGAGGAAACTGAGGAATTCATCGAGAAAATCGGTTCTGAAGTAATAATATATTGCAGCGCAGCGCGTAACAATAATAATCCGTTTATTCGAAGGTCAAGTCGAGCTATAACAGGTTGACTTTTTTCTCGACGACTAACTTATACAAGACATGCTCCATTTCAGCTTGGATCAAGATTTTTCCTAGTCGGTCGCGAGTATTGTTCGAACGGCGGCGGCATTTTTCGCGAATTATTCGCACGAGATCATTGTTGCGCGCAACTTCCGTTAGGAATAATTTGTTAATGTATCGGCGGCGAGCTGGCTGAACGCGCACCTGCGCTCTAAAGCCCGTAATGCATATGCATCTCGAACTAATCGGCCAAGGAGAAACGATTTACGTCCACGGCGACTGCATGCGCGCGTTCGCGTCTCCTTTCGTCGATTCCCCGTGTTGCCTTTTTCAATTACACGCGCAAACCGCGATTCTTCTATACCATTTATTACCTCAGGCACGGCCGGATTTATCGATTGGGCACCAAATCGTACCTACCATTTTGCCACAGCACACGCCCTAATTTCCTCTCAGATTTCAGGTAAAACAGTATACATGTAGATAATCTGAAAGCAGCGAGCTGATAATGAGAGGAATATTCTAGTCATAAGTGGATTTTCTACTTGATATTGATGCAAGAATATTTTCTCTTATAATAAGAATAAAAGCTTCTAAAAGTTATGTTTTCAGGATAAGAATATTTCTTCTGGCCATTAACCATATTTTATAGTGTAAGAAATTAAATAAGTTTATGCCAGGAAGACAGAGTGGCATTAAAACAACCCTAGTAGAAAAAGTGATGAAGCAAACCACATCAGACATGTGGGCATTATCAGGATTTGATGTGGCAAACATCATCAGAGGATTCCTGACGAAAACCATATAAGGTTCCAATGAGGTATCCTGATAAGGCATTGTGTTGAATGAAACGGTTGGCATCGGTAAGGCCTTATGAACTTATTCGTACGAATCCATTTTCCCAGTTAATTTTAAGATGAAATAATACAAGCCAGATATTATTAAAGATAAGGTGAAAAGCAGGCATCGATTAATTTTCACGTCTCATCAGCAGCGCCTGCTATGAATAACGCGATAAGTCCATTGAATTTCCCTAACGATCCGATCGGAAAACAAGTATCGGCCCAATTAATCGCTGCGCGTTTCAGTGTATAATCCAATTAATCCGCGACGTCGCATAAATTTAAATGATTTCCCGGAGTGTCAATGACTTGGAAGGCACTTTTGCTGGGGCGTTTTTTGCCGCTCTCGTGTTTCCTCTGGCCCGTTTTCCTCCTCTTTTTGCCCGCGCGTTCCTTCTTTTTTGCGCACAAAACAATCTGCTCTATTACGAATGGAGTTATGAATTTACATTGTAAATTCAGCGGCAGCGACGAGAGCCAACAGCGCCCGCTCGCAGCCATAAAACATCGACGGCCAAGTTGGGCGTAGTGCGGCCACGAACGTACCTACACCGGCAGCGTCTCGCAACACACGTCCATAACTAATCGTCGCGTAATTCGTTCCGATATGTTATTTGTGGCACGCGGTAATTAATCCCTAAAAGATTTACGACGACGCTCAAGTTGGATCACCGCCAACATCCCGGTGAGCTTACATCGTCCGCCGATCGTCAACGTTGTCGATATTGTCCGTGTCAGGGGCGTATCAAGAGCCAATGCACTCGCCGGAGCCAACACATGTTTTGTCTACGCGGACAAAAGTACTTCTAGAAAGACGTCATCACTGAGAGAATTACTTGAATGCAAACACACATGTTTTTTCGTAGACGTATGAAAACTCAAGAGACGTAGAATAAAACGGTATTTTACTGTCTTGTGAATAATTTCGAGCATACTTTTGTATTTAAAAATAATTGTTAAATGGGCAACCTAACGCAACGTTTTGAAAAAATTGGTTTTTATCATTTGTACACTTTTCGTTAGTTTGGAACGTCTAGAATTTTGTCCTAAAGCGATTTAGTGAAATTAAAAATATTGACTAAGTTACTGAAGTTGTTTTTCGAGAAAGTGCAACGCATGTACTTACCCTAATAGCCAGCATTATATAAATTTTATATAAATGTTGTGTAAAGAATTTATGTAAATCATTTTACATAAAGTTTACATC
>JABFPB010004609.1:0-14629 GCA_022817645.1 Ceratoteleas bidentatus
CTCACGCGATATTTGATCGGATTTTCCGGATATGGTTGCCGGAATCCGTCTACGGTAGCTGGATATTTTTTAGAGTGAAATGGGGCAAAGCTGGGCGCACCGTTACAAACCCCGACTCAGCCCACTCAATTTCTACTAATGTTTTTTCCTGCACATATTTTTTATTATTACATAAACTCAATCTGACCAGTGCACCGACTACAAATTGTTATTCTCCATGATAATAGGAACAAATTGAGCCAAAGGTGTGAATAATCAAATGATCGAATGTTTAAATGTTCCGAATATATTCGAATTATATCAAAATAGTATCCGCGAAGATAATATTTTGTCTTTCTTCATCAATAATTTGAACTTGGCCTTTCTTCACCGATATTTTGAAATTGGCCTTTCTCCATCGATAAATTGAAATTGGCCTTTCTCCACCGATAAATTGAAATTGACCTTTCTGCAACGATATTTTGAACTTGGCCTTTCTACAACGATATTCTGAAATTGGCCTTCTTTCGTAAGAGCCATCGACGGTACATAACATGGCATAACATGACATAACATAACATAGCATAACATGACATAACATGACGTAACATGATATACATTTGTGTGCCAGAGTCGCATTGGAACGGGATGCAATCTCGACATTGCTTGTCAACAAGTTTATCCTTGTTTCGGTCATGTCATGTCATGTCATTGAAATGTTCCATAACAATTATTTTCATGCCTTTCTTCACTAGTAATTTAAAGTTGGCCTTTCTTCACGAGTATTTTGAAATTGGCCTTTCTTCAAAGATATTCTGCAATTGGCCTTTCTTCGTAAGAGTCATCGATGTCATGTCATGTTACGTCTTGTTATGTTACGTTATGACAAGTCACTATCATGACTTGTCATAACAATATTACATTGCGTACCAAGGGCGGAAAGTAAGTCATTTCTTCCAGTGGTACACACATGTTATCAAGTGCAAGGAAAGTACTCAATTTTTGCTTGAGGAACAGGGCGAAAAGTTTCATTTCTTCCTAAAGGAAGTAATATAACTTTTCGCCCGGTGCATATGTTATGAGCATTTTCATCGTTGTCGTAACCATTTTTTCTTGTGGTCGTAACCATTCGTAGGGTTGTCCTAACCATTTTCTATGGTTGTGTTTATCATTTTTGTGGTTGCCGTAACCGTTTTTATGGTTACAGTAACAGCACATTTAATAGTTACTTTAACTAAATTTTCTGGTTGGCGCCTAAAATAACCATTTCATAGTAGAGAATACTGAATGTTTCTCAGTGTAGTGTAAGTACTTCTTGAATGATATCCAAGGATTTTACGAAGTAAGGTCGTTAAATTAACGATGTAAATAATTATTTTGGCGAACCACTTTTCTAAATGTTATGAGTATGGTATCATTTCGAGTAAAAGAACTCAGGAGTTAAATAACTTACAGGTATGATATACTTACATATATTTTTAGGTTGAGATTTCGTATACATTTTTAAAGATGATGATTACAATTTTTAGGTGTTAACTATAGACGTATTGACAACAAAAAACCAACATTCGGACTGTTAGAATAATTTTAAAAAACTTTGTCTTTTTATTAAAATAAATCAATATCTGATTTTCCACATCCTCGGGCCTACTTTCTGTAAGTCAACACCTTCAGTGAAATCGCAATCTTCCGTCTGTCTAGAGAAGGGGAAACATCTAAAAAAGCCAGTTCAGAGCCTGACACGATGAAAAATAACAATTTCCAGTCATTTCCTCTGCACCTTTGAATTCGTCGCAATACCACGCTGAAATAAATTCACCACGCAAACTTAATGCGACGTGACAGCGTAATACCAATTTATACAATAATGTCAAATATTGTCTCTAGAATTAGTTTTATAGCGAAAGGGATTTAAATCAAAGAACGGCAACGAGTATAAGCGGATGATTGTTGGCGCAATTTGTGACTGTTGGCCGTTCACTCGGTACAATTGGATTTGGAATATTTCCTCTGTTATTTTCCTGGCATGAATCGATCCCCTTGCCTCTCGAGACCCACGCTAATAATCGCTGCTTATGCCACCCTCCCGAAGCTTTCGCGAAAGGCCATGGGAAATGACTGCGGAACGGACTTTATTGTTTAAATCCCGTCGAGTGCTTTTTATTGTGACGGAATTTAAAATAAATGACTGTCATTTCGCAAAGTCCTTTCGGCTGAAAAAGCAGCTCAAAGTGCGGCAACTTTAACTGCGAATTACGCGAGTGCATTTGCGGCGAGCGAACGAAATGAAACGTTCGTGCGAAAAAAAAGGAATAAAAGAAAGCAGATCTAGGCCAGACGGGTCGTGGCCAAACGAGTTATGCTTTTCCTTCCGATGCCGAATGAGCCGTAAGTTCGTTGCTTTCGAGTGGCGGTCATTGGGGCGAGGTCAATGAAACGGAGACAAATATTTTTCCGTTTTAGCACATGTTTATTAATGTTACATAAAAATGGGTTTGATGTTTGCTGTTCGCTCGTGTACGTCTATATTATTTTATGCATTAAATTGGAGGTTCCGATTAGGAGAAGCCAGGAGGCGGTTATTGACTCGGTTGGTGGTACGTGTAGCAAGCGAGGTCCTGGCTTACCCTAGCAACTTGCTCGCTCCCGCGACCGCATTAAAAATTAAATTTCTTTCATCATGCAACATAAATAATATTCGTAATAGTCAACGTATGTAAAACTCGCTCACGCACACTCGTCGCGCACGCGCAGCTCCCGGTTTAGAGAGAGACGCCCGTGGCGCCCACCCACGCAGTTATCATAAATAGTATTTTGGCGGAAATCAGTGGAAATAAGACATTTCATTGACATGCACTTGGTAAACGTGGCTTCGTTGTCGATAAAATAGTTGGCATGGCGCACTCTGTTTTGTCCGACCATCGGCGCATAGTCCTGCGCAATTGTAGGCTACTGCGCACGGTGCAGCGCAGTAGCCTGCGCGTTAGTTCCGGGATGCGCGCGACGCTGCGCAGAGGTATGCGCGTTGGTTAGGTTCTGCGCACGATGTCTGGCAGTGTACTGGGCCTTTAGAATGACTTGAGTAATGGCTTAAACAATTTGGTGATTTCCAATCACGCACATAGGCCCTTACTTAATGCGCACAATTCGACAGCCTAACCGCGCACAATTCGATAGGGTATACGCTCATGTATTTCAAAGTTTTATTACACTTTGAATGTAATTTGATTTTTTTTAATTTGAAATTTAAATTGAACTCCATCCGACCAGTAAACGTGTTACAAAGTTTCATTCTCTATTGTAAAAGCAATACATTGAGTTAAAGAAGTGCGAATTATCAAATGATCGTTTATTTAAATTTAAATATATATGTTTACAAATTTTGTTACCTTGACTTCAGTTTTATTAGAAATACAAAATGTTTAATTGTAATTATTAGTGCGCGTTCGGGCTATCGTAGATTGTGTGCGTTTGGGTTACAGCCGAAAACAAGTATTTGAGCTGCGTTTTGTGAATGACTGATATAATGAAAGAAACTCTGAAAGAAACAGAGTGCGTGATACGACCATTTATCGTCAGGATAAACAGGATGTGTCAACACTCATAACGTTGATTTCACTATTTCCTGATAAAAGATACCCAGATTCTTTTAATATGGTCGACGGCTATGCGAGAAGTTCTTTAAATGTTGTTAATCTAATAATACTAATTTTAAAACTTTGGAACTTTACCTTTAGTTATTACTATAAACATTTTATTAGAAAAATAGAATTCATAAAAACGTATATAACACAAATTATTAAAAAAATTTGTCATCTATAAATGCTTAGTTAACTTTATATTGCTCCCCAGCTATCATTTACTTCCTTCTTCCCAACATCATGTGAACCCCACTTATAATCTGATTCTATAAACTCTTCAAAAGTACACCAAAATCAACACATCCGATTAACCGGCAGTTAAAATAAAATCAGCTTGCGTGCACCTTAACTTTTTCGACACTTTCCGTCACGTCATCTTATTGCACGCAGACCTCTGCCGCACGCAATTAAATTTTTTGTTCTTCACGCACATGCCTTCGGATCTTCATCAGGAAACGGTCAAAGGTTTCATTCACTGGTTCCTGGACCGGCGAGTAGTTCACACACCCTGACTTCGTAGTTGAATACAAAAATTGTTCCGACGTTCTCTACATAAACTATTCTGCCTCTCTAAAAATAATATAAATAAAAGCCTATCGTTTCTACCACTATCGGTCGGACGAATTTTTCTATCGAGAAGTAACCTCGCTGTCAAATGGACATCGCGGCTGCGCCGTTGCGTCGAACAGAAGCCGGAAATTCAAGAGAGCGATGATTAAAAAAGTACAAAAAGATGAATATAATACATCAGTGCGCGCAACGCCTCGGCCCAGCCGATGTCCCTTGCTCGTCGACCCTGTTTCGCGTAAATAAATTATACTATCCTGCGCCTACAAACGAACAGTACAAAATTCGTTTACAACTACGCGGGCTTTTGTCGGTACCCAGAACACGAGAACCATACGTCCAACATTGAGACAGTCTGACAGTCTTCGTCGCGCGTCAGCTCGTCATATCGGACACGTTCTTATTGGCACAAGTTTCGTAAACACGAAGTCCGACACGCGGGACTACCAATCCCGGCGCTCATCGGCTCCAGATCTTCAACATTGTTTTATATACACACACTGCAAGCGCTGGACACTGTAAGTACACTTATTTACACACTCATTTGGAATTGGTTGATTCTCAGTAGTTCAGCGATTATGCTGATTGGTCGTCAGGGACGAACTCCGGTAGAAAAATATTGCCACCCGCCGCTTCTGTACACGCGACGTCACTGCCGCCGCTCGATCTCGCCCAACCACTCGTCCAGGATCGTGCTTTTGCGCTGAAATACCCCGAAGTGTATTAGTGGGGCACTCGCAGGACACATGTAATAATGTTATATAGGGAACCGTATAAGTTCAACTAAGATAACTGTCATTTAATAAGTATGATTGTGATTACAGGATTTGGTTCACTTATATCAGTTGACCATAATATATTTTTAACTGTGTCCAGTTTGTATCCTAGCTGAAGAAACCTGAATGGGGTTCTTAGATGAAGGAGTAAAGGAACTAATACTAACCAGGGCACCTAACCAGGTAAGTATTAGTTCCTTTAATCCTTTTCATTTGAAAGTTGCTCTGTATCCTCTTTTATCCATCTGAGGCAATGGGGTTTACCCCCATGGCTAAACCCCATTTAGATGTCTTCAATGGAGGACGTGCACATACGTTCCTATACAACTTTCTTACATGGGTCCTAGGTTTACACATGCTCATTCCGATCCCCAAACATTTTCCTTTCCCAATTAACCCGGGACCTGGCTCGAAGCAAACACCATGAAGCTTAGGTTAGGGCCTAGTATCAGACGGTTGACAGTACCTACCGAAGATTACGACATAGCATTTTGGTCTTATTAGTACAAAAGGAAAGTGAGTCGAGTGGCGAGAGGTAGGCGTTTCAGAGTGATGAGTAGGGCAGCGCGTGGTGGTTATTATTGTTCGGCCTGGTTCCCATTGTGGTCCGTGTACTCCTCGTTGTCATCGTAGTCCTGCTCCTCCTCGTTTTCCTCGTAGTCTGTCTCTGCAGGCTCGGGGCCCTCGTACGATGGCGAGGCCGTACTCATCACGTCCTGACAACCATAGGTTACAGTCCACAGAATGAGTTAAAACACACACCAGGGGCGAAAGCGTTAGAATCTTGGCAAGGTAGGCACTCGAAGAAAGTGGAGACTACTTGGGAACTAGGGTTCTACTTTTATTTTCATCCCAGCAACATCTAACTCCTAAATTACCTTCCCCTTCCTCACACAGCAGGATCACACAAGCTAGATCTGGACAGGTAGGAATCAGAAACTAGGGAAACCTCGATAGAAACTAAGATATTTTACCACGAGGAATCCTTTATTCCGGATTGATATAGTGCAACTAGGTCCCAGAGTTATCGCGTCAGTCGGACAAATATAATAGTGCAGTACACTGACTTGGTTAACCCGGGGAAGACAAGCGTTAGGGCTTCGGCAGGAATAGTACCCAAAAGAAGTGGGATCTTATTGGAAACTAGGTATCTTTCTACTCTACTTGTTCGGGTAAATTGACATGCACTTGGTTGGACCTAGTAAAACGAGGGCTCCAAATTTGACAATACCTGCGGGGGTCTCCAACCGCATCCCGGAAGTGGAAGTCCGTCCGGACCCAACGGACAGGGTGCGTCCAATCCAGGTACGCCATGATCGCCCTTGTCTCCCTTGTCGCCCTTCTTTCCTCGTTTACCCGGCGGTCCCTAGAGTGAGAAACCGAAGACGGTTAGCGAACCACTGACTAGAGCTAGAGGCTCGCGGCGTGCAAATAGGCCAAGCAAAAGTCCGTGACTGTATGCAACAACGCCGGTATGCACGTTCGTGATTGGCGCGTGGATTCGAAAATCATTAATTGGACAAGCGAACTGGATATTTGGTGGCAGCATATAACTTCTAGAGCGATTCCCGGACGGCTGTGTCACCGAATCGACTGACTATGATCATTTATCTTCGTCGCTCTCGTATGCTCGGATTTCGGTACTCACTGTTGCGCCGCTGTCACCTTTCGCCCCTTGAGCGCCCTGTAATGTACAATAGTCGTATAAACAGGGGAGTTCTGCGAATGACGCAAGTTCTATAATGATAAGTATCGATAAAGGACTCTACCTCTAAACCGGGGATGCCGTCGGTACCCTAAGAAAGAAACACAGTATGAAAATGAATGACTAGCCTAGTTAGTATGACTAGTTACTAAGTGATTGGCAACAAAGTTGTGAGAGTAAGTGAGAAGGGGGTCTTACCGGTAATCCTGGATCGCCTTGTTCGCCCTTGGCTCCGGGCTCGCCTCGTTGTCCCTACAATGACAGATCCATTTTTGTGGTCTACCCAACTGCGGTCAAGTTTTAGGCGAGAATTTGCGCGCAGATTCCTGGGACGGCATTTGGGTTGGAGGAACGTGAGTACGACCAGAAAAATTATTTTGTAGGCAGTTGTGGGTTTCGGTTGAGGCAAACACGAAATTTATGGACCAGTTATAGGGTCTCATTCGGTAGTTGTTCAAATTTCTTTCTTATATTGTTAGGTTTTGAAAAGATAGTCTGCTAGATTATTATAATTGTAGAAAATCAGTAAAATTTCTATTAGCAATGTCTAAGAGATCATTTGCCGTCATATTCCCAGATAGAACATGATGTGCATTATATATATATATTAGATGGACCTTTTTACCTCAAATAAATATATGCATATCAATATAAGTATATTATACATGTACTAGATATATGTATAATTTATGTTCTGTCAGGGTTGCGGAAAAGATAACAGCTTTTTGGGGATATCTACCCAGTAGCAAATACACATTTTTCCTAGATATATAATAATAGAACTTTTTTTTCCTAACTGAATAATAATAGAAAAACCAAGTTGAGTTTATTGTTACAACTTACATTATCGCAAACTGAAATCAAAGGAAAAATAAAATGTGAATCAAAAAACAAATAATCAATACTTTCGTTTCTTCAAAAAGATAAGTTAACCAACTGCACAAAATTTATTTTTCTGGTTTCACACAGAATTTCGAAAAATTATCTTGGAGACAAATCAGCATTGTCTCCAAATGTTTGTGAAGTGATTGTAAGCGTAGAAAGGTTGTCATCTATTACTGACAATAATTTCAGTGTTTAGTACTTCAGTCACATTAAACGCACAAACTGATTAAACGAAATGTTAAGACCCACAAACTTAATTCAAACACTTTCTCCCCTCCCTTGACAAAGGCTCACGTTTCCTCTCCACAATCCCCTCGCCCCAGGTGGAAAAACAATTGACTTAAGTAACACTGCTTGTAATGTGTTTTCTCACCTTGATGCCGTCTAATCCCGGTGGTCCCTGAAAGGGAGAGGAAGTCAAATGAAATTCTCCGCAACGACAGTTCGTGTTAGCATTCTTACGACCTCACTATGCACACATAATTCCTAAGCGTTCGGCTCATTGAGAGTATCAGGGTCTAGCAAAGACGGAGAGAACGGACTGATTTTGGGTGTGCTCGTATGAAGCTGAGACCGCGGTACCTTTGTCCCGAGTTTCTGTTGCAGTCCCCAATAGAAGCATTTTTAAACATGTACCCGTTTTACGAACAATATCGGTGCACATCATACGTATAACGTATCTTTGATGTCTGAATGTCCATCCAATATACGTATTGTTCTATCGGGGTGGTCGCAGCAAATCAACACGTGTTCTTTTGCTCGCCGGAAAACAAAAAGTCTACGGATTACGTGAAGGGAAGGAAAACCAAAATGCACAAGCGTAAGGCAAGTTGGGCGGTCGGTCCTAAGAAAAAAGGAAGGAGAAAAAAGCGTGTGTCGACAGGGGTCAGGGGGTCATCGGTAGAACCAATGGACATCAGGCACATGCACATTCTGTTTATTAATAAGGACAACGAGAAACAAAAGTTCGGTCTTAGTTCCGAGTCGTGTTCGTTATACGGACGAGATATCCAGTGTTGCATCGTTCGTTCAATGACAGAGAATATCGTGTATTATTATACAAACGCTGTTCCTTAATCGTTAAGAATCGGTCGCGATCGTGTCACCGTTGTTACAGGTTTAGCCGCAGTTTTGGTTAGTTTTGGCGATTTTGGCGCTTAAGATTAAATCTTGTCCGCGTCTTAACGGCGAAACGAAGATGAGTTTCCAGCTCGGGCCCGCGCCGGCCGACCCTCTCAGCTAATACTCGGTCACGCTAATAGCTAATTTACATCGATTATTTACACGTGAGTCATTATACACAAAATGCACAGCGATACATAGGTTGGACATGAAAAACTCAGCTACGTCTCTCCTTAAGAATCCTATTACTTTACGTCGTTTGGTTACATTTACGTTTAATTCTGTATGTTACAATTACGCAGAGTGCTACTACCAGAAATGCGATTGGGCGAGTCGGAAGTTGGATTTGGCGGGAAGTTCAGTCGCGAAAGTCGAAGGATCTTGAAACTGGTAGACCGGAGAAGTTTAAGTTGATTTCGTCTATTTCTAGTTTAAAAGAGACTGTCTTTGAACTGGCTTGATGGTTTGTGTTTCTTACTTAACGTCGAACCGCAATTCAGGTGGCAGCACAGCGAGTACCCCAATACATAAGCCTTCAGCCAGTAGTTCCCCCGGCGAACACCGGGAGGGTACAACTTCGTTTGAGTCATGCTTCATTCGTAAAACACTTGCAACTGAGGGAAAGTTCACGACCCTTAGATTGACTCTAAGACCCCGCACCTTGATTCATACACATTTCATTACTCGTTTAAATGGACGGTATTTTGAAATAATGCAGACGATCAGTTTAATAGGCTGATTTCGCGAAGTACACCGTGTTATGTTAGCGAGAGGTTTTGCTTTCGGACCGAGAGTGAGGTTAGAGTTGTTAGACTTTGAGTGAGATAGTTTGGATAGGGGGTTGGGACGAAGAAGCAAGCGGAAATACGGGTTGGATGACGCGCGTTCAGCGAAGTTGCCTTGTTCTGTTTGTTTTTGTTTCATCGCGAGAATGTACAGTACAAAAATAAAAGAAGTCAGCCTATTATTGCTGGATTGGCTCAAGGGAAATCCATAGCGCGTGGTAACGAAGTCGAAACGTATACGTCGTCAATGGTTTCTCGAACTCTTTGGCATTGTCTCGAAGAGTCGACGTGCACGTGAAATGTGTGCTCGAAATCGAAACGTGTGTTGGCTCATTACCCCCGGAACACAAACATTGAACCGCTAAACTAATGCTCTACACTAAATATAAAGTTACTCTGTTGTCTTTTACCGCGTTCTGACATTGGAAGCCCAGTCTTTTTGAGGTTGAGGTTGAAAGTGTGCAGACATTGGAAAATATGCTTCGTCGACGTGTGGTTCTGTCGGAAACTGGTCACTTCTCGTGTCGCGTGTTCATGTCTTCGCCATCTCCACGTTTATATTAACCATTACTCTATCACTTGCGTCATCATCATCCTCTTTATTGCGTTTTTTTTTTGAAAAATTTATATATATTTACATTTGTCGGTCAGAGACACCAGTCTGCATATCTGAACGCCATGTACAAAATCTCGTTTACCGTTCCATCGTATGCCTACGTTTACTTAACAATTCGAATTCGACTCTGTCGTCCATTTGGCAAAATCTCCAAACACTGTAATGCTCGTTCTTCGAGAAACCAAATCGTATAAATAAATGTCGATCGAAGCCTAGATCTCGTGTACTAGTGATTTATACAGCCAATGCTTATCGTTAACTCCGCGACTAGTTTGGTTGAGCCCCTAAATGACACTTATCAATTGATATACATCGCAATCTAGTGCTCTTTTTACATCGAAAAACAAAAGGCGGGAAGGTTTCGGCCGGGGGGCCTCGGCCAATTGGTTAAGTACTGTCCGCGTGGCGGCGACGCGAGAACCCCCCCGCGTCGCCTTCGCGATTCAGCGCATCACGGACATCCGCAGGTCGTAAACAGGTACGCGACACCCAATTAAGTCCACACAACGTTCTCGTACGTATTATCCGTTCAAGGTTCAAGCGTAAGAAAATAATTTCTCGAATCGAGGATCGCCGTGATTCTCCGGGGTCACGCGATCTGGCTCTCTGATTGGCGACTTTACGATGACGCCGCGCTCGTATCTTTCGAAAGCGATCGATACGTGCGCCATCTGATCGTCACTTCAAGTCGCCAGGCAGGGCCGGTATCATGACGACACGCGCGCCGCGGTTGGCAGTCCTGGGTTACGTGACGCGGGGAGCGCCGCCTGGCGGCGCGCTTTGGCAACTCGCTCGGGATCCTCGGCGACGGTGGCGACGCGGATCGGACAATCGGAGTGCACCAAACGTTAATATATGATATGATATACCCTTTTCCTTTCATGAATATCGATTATATGCGTGATAAAATAGATTCAAGATTTGTGTGACTTTTTGCAAGAGGTTACTACATCCTTAACACTCGTGGCCGGATGGCGCCACCAGTGTACGTGCTTAGCGCGAGTCCCAGCCGGTGTACAACAGATAGGTTATTGTCGTTTATCTTTGAAGTACCTATCCGGTGTTAGTTGTTAGTCGGATCAGGACGTGCCAACCTGTTTTTTTAAACCGACCATTAGTAATTGGGTTAAATTTGGCGGTGGTTTGTCATACAGTATGCCAAGGTCGTTTGATAATTGATTGCGAGTTTTGCTTGTAAGTTATGTTGCAACGTGATGCGTGATCAAGAGTTGGGATTTATTGGTTGCGGTTGGTGGATAGATCTTCGACTCTACGCATGTTCGAATGATAGGATGAGCAAGATGTGGTCGCCCATGGGCTTTTGACTTTCATAATCCACTTGGCTTTAATAGTGTTCGTTACGTCTGCGAGCTCGCCGTGAGAAGTTAACTCGCGAATTATGCTTGAATGATAACTGATGAAGATATGCTTTAACTGTCGCAGTTACAACGATTTGAGTAATTGGTGGTCTAACTGAGCTTAAGCTTGCAGTCAACGCATTGCATTGATCGACTGACTGACGAAGGCATGTTATGGTGATGTTAGGAACGAGAGATCCGGGATCTTACCATCATGCCAGGCTTTCCTGTATCTCCAGGCCTCCCTGACTCTCCTCTTAGTCCCATTGGCCCCTAAAATTATACATTTACAATCAATACTACATCTCAACCGATATTTGTTCTACCGTAAACAGGTACCGTCGTTCTTTCCACAAGAAAATAAAAAGAATAAAAAATTTCTACACAACACGTAAACAAAAAAGAAAACAAACATTTTCCTTTGACTTATTCGTCAATTTTGGACATACAGATTTAGCTTTTACAACGAAGGCAGGGTAACTTAAATGTCAAAGCGACCTTCAATTGAATGTCAAACGTTTGGCCCAACATAAATAGCCTTCTCGTCCAATTTACTGAAGTAAGCTTTACTCGTTTTAACCCTTAACCCTGGATGTCGGTCTGTGGGACCGCTAACAAAAATTACTTTCGCTGTAACTTTGAGAATAATACCTTACCGATTGTGATTGTTATGTAACCATTTATAAATAAATAATTATAAAAATGTTTGTTACACAATGCTTTTTAATGTTCAAAACATATTTGATTATAATTTCACGAAATTTCTTGATATATTATTGTTAAATATACTTAATACGGCATAGCGGTCTCACAGACCGACATTCCAGGGATACGTGATTTTTTTAGGTTCCAGGGTTAAGGGTTAAGTTACTCGTTAGTGCATTTTAATAATTCAACCGTGTGTTTGCCCTGGCGAAAGCCAATAGTGTACCAAAAGTCAACCGAACAGTAAACAAACACCTTTTTCCAAACTAAACATCAGGGGTCGCTTGTATCGGTTATACCTTACCTGAATTAGGATTTGTTACGTGTAAACGCGATCGTAAACAAATCCGACCTATCGCGTGTTTGTTTACGCGCGCACGTGTCCCGGAATTGATTGCAAACAATGGCTCAACGCGCTGTTTATGTTTTCATTTTCGAAAGGTCTAGTTTTCGCGACTGAGTGATTTATTAACACGATAATCTCGCGCAACTCAGCATATCCATGCGGGTGCCCACACGTTTTATCGCGATTTCCGCGACACTCTAAGAGTTTCATGTCTCGTCTAATGTTTTGGAAACGTGCACCTGCCGTAACTAGTCCGGCATTGTTTTCATTTTCGACGAACGTGGCTGGCGGTGATGTCATTTTGCTGGAGTTAACACTTTTTTAACGATTCGTTTCACCGGAAGTTGTCGAGGTGATTCACGGGTGATGTAATACTGTTATCGATTCGTAAATTATTTGGACATTGTATAATTTTTTGTAAGAAACTGTAATGTTTTGAATGTCAAAAAAGTGTTTCAAAACAACGCATCGGTTTTTCGTATTTACCTCTTTGTCTTTCGGAATGTAGATTAGAAAAAGTGACATTGGATTTAAAAATAAATACTGTGTTTCGAATTGTTAGTTTATTATATTATATGAATGTATTATTATTGTTTGAATATTTTTATTATTTCCTCCGAATAAGATGAATTGTTTTCTAGAATTAATATGTATGCAGTAGAAACGACATAGATTCCTAATACGACGAGTGGGTTTACGCGGAAGTGTGGGATTACAGTTTGTTAGATGAATATAGTGCAAAACCGATATTATGTGAAATAAATGCGCGCTGCTGCAATTGTTTCTAAATTTCATACATTTTCAAGAAGTTAGTCCTCAATACACACTTAAGCGCTCATCCTTTGATTTTTCGTTCCGTGTAGATAATTCGCTAATTTCGGCTTAGCAAACTTCATTTGCAAACGGCAATTTCGCGGTTAAAAGGTTGATCTTTTGGATATACAAGTGTAAACAATCATGCCAATCGTTTGACTACTGGACTTAGAAAACTAGATGGTGATTTCCGTCATCTGCATGGCGACCAGCGCCATTAAAATTGCGGAAATCGCCATCTAGATGGCGACCAGCGTCATTTAAATTGCGAAAATCGCTATCTAGATGATGCTGGTCGCCATCTAGATGGTGCTGGTCGCCATATAGTTTTCTCAGTGTGTTGGCAAAAGGGCGGCACACGGTTGGCTCAACCGTTGGCCCAACCCTAGTAAAAAACGAAATCTGACAACAATATGGCGTAGTATAGTAATAATATGTCAACAGCCTGTTGCCATACTGTTGCTATCCCGTTGCCATACTATTGCCTGACTCGTAGTTTGGCAACAAAATGGCAACAGGATGGCAACGGAATAGCAACAGTATGGCTCGCGATCATGTGCCATACTTGTACTTTTCTACGCGGGCCAACCGTTGGCCCAGTTTTGTTTTCACACCATTGGCGTTCCAGATTGGGTCAGATGATAACCGCCATTTATACACGAAAAAAGGTGCAGCGGTGACCGCTCTCCGGAACAATGGTGAGCAATGCGCAAAGCGAATAATCGGTGTTGAACACTGACAATCAGTGTGCGGACAGCGGTAATCGGCGTGTCGCCAATGCGCCGGCTATTGACGACGTCGACATTGGCGAAAACAGAGCTGAACATCGGTAGGCACTCTGGCTACACGGAAAAAAGTCCGATGCCTTTAACGCACAATACTCTCTTATTACTATTATATCACGCGATTATTTCATGCAAGATAGGATAAATTTGGTGCTGTTATAGTGTGTGTACTAATATTGCACTCTACATCGCTGTGCCACCGTTGCTCGAAATCTCATGCGCTGAGAGCATGAAATTCGTGCAAACTAAAGTTAAGCGACGCCTTCTTTTCGGAAGAGTTAAAACTACGTTCAGTTGTCCCTCAGTCCCAAAAGGGACGTGGCTTGCCATTTGCGTGTCGGAGTTCTGGGAGCTTCAACTCGGTAAATGAGAAGTGCCGACAAGTTGAGTATAGGGGAACTCCGACAGTGGCGCTCCACAAGCGCCGAACGGAGCTACCTAACCTCGACGCGTCAGCAGTTATTTTATACGACTAGATACTTTGCGCGCTTCGCGCGCCACTTTGATTATTAATTGTAATAGTAATATCTGTTCATAATTAAATAA
>JABFPB010004611.1:0-14633 GCA_022817645.1 Ceratoteleas bidentatus
ATTCTAGGCGTACTTTCTCAACTTTAGGCACCCTGAGCTATGTGTAAGGATGTATGTATATTTACAACCAAGGTGGTTCCGATCCCTTACACATGTTAACCAAACTATACCCTTTTTCCAGATTTTTCCTCAATTTCGCCAAAACTCGATTATCGTAAAAGTAACTTCTAGTACTTTGGTATTCGATCTATGATCGGTTTTCTGATTGTTTGTATGACGAAACAAAGCTGTACAATAATTATTATCAAAATTGGAGAGGGTCGGGTTTTTTTGCTGATTATGGATACAATGACCTAGTTTTTATGCTTCGCTGTAATAAACTAACGTTTGGTCTCGATAAACATCTTAACAATAAATGACAAAAAATATTAATTTCCTCTTACCTAAATAATTAATTGTCTAACTAAACTCAATATTGATTCAGTTTACTACAGTATAGCTTAAAACTAAAAGTATAGTTTTGATAGTAAAATCAGCTACTACTACACATCAGAGTCAGGAAAAGAAAAATATATACGTGGCATAAAATCTCTTATCCAAAAATAACTTTTGAATACATGTTCACCTTGTTTCCTACCGAAGCACGTGAAGAACAATTGTCGTAATATATTACCGCATCGAAACTCGTTTTTGCCTAATTAGCAATGCGCAGCAAGTGCAAATACAATGAATCGAAATTCACTCGTCCTCCATGTCTAATATAATCAATAACAGATAATATCTACGTACCGTTTTCCACCGTTTGATAACATTTAAGCCAGCCATCTATTTGCACGTGTCCGTCGTCTATCGAACACTCGTGCCTCCGTTAAAAGCAGGCGTCCGCGCGTATCTATCTGTGAGTTCCTTAAGAAGACACCGCAGTAAAAAAGGACGAAATTTCATGCAAAACTAAAAATCACTTTTATGTTTTCATAGTTTTACCTATCTTTTTTCAAATTTACAAACAGTAAATATGGTATAGGGTTTAAAAGAGGTCAAAATATCACATGTTAAATAGTACAAAAATTGTAAGATAGAACACCCTTAAAACAATCAATCTTATCTACAATAAAAAATACTTGTAATTCGAGGAATATTTTTATCATAACTGGAATCATTTTAAGATATTTTCCTGCGATTTTTTAGAGAAGAAATAACTGTGCAATTATAATTGTGCAAAAAACTGTAGCATTTGTATTACTAATTAATAAATTAATCACATTTTGGGAATTTATTTATCAACATCACTTTTTTCTCGAAGCACATCAAATTTCATGTATTTCACACATACTAACTACTTGTAGCTATGGAATTTATTTAAGTGTAGGATACATGTGACAATACACATGCGCCACGTGATCAAAGATTCGCTTCATTCTACTAAATGCCCCACGATCATAAAGTTGACGCTGTGATATAACGATGGTGATATACCGGACGGAAACTCCAATTTCGAACAATGCACCAAGTTCACGCTATTAGACTCCTATACGTGTGAAATACGTGTATAAATATTTTTAAAAACAAGCCCCATTGAAACGTGCTGTGTGAAAATGGACGCTTCCGAGACGTTTCGCGAGAAGACGTTGTAGATGAAATGTGTCGTCGTAAAAAAATTTCGTTTAAAAGCGTCGCGGTGAAAGGTGTCTTTCTTGAACAGGTTATTTTTAAGATGTTTAGTTTGACGAGACAATGTTGGTGAAAAGTGGAAATAGATAAAGTTGTATGGATAACCTGATACTTCAGACATCAGTAATTTTTTAACTTTTCTGTACTAAATTCCAGAATCGTTGCGTATGCTATAATTCTGTAACATATTAACAAGATATTTTTCAACGTAAGCAATATTTTTTTATTTCTTTCATATTTTAATAAACCCACTGTGAAAATACCGTAATTATAAACGCAAAGGTAGAACGCTGAATTGAAATTGGAATCGCGAAAATCTTCGAAATGGAAGGTGGGAAATTCGATTCGTGAAACAAAAACACGCGTAAGTAGTAATGCGGGTTAAATTAATTCATTCGACTCTTGTTCCGAGTAATAAAATGAAACGCGCAATAACAGGCTTAACGTTTGAAACTGCAGTTTCGAGTTTGGAGTGCCCGAATGCGAGTATTTTGACCACACCATGATTCGCCGATGCAGTTCATGCTTCTTCGTGTGTGAAAATCTTGACGCTGTCACACAAGCGAATTAGGTGTCAGAGTTCAGCTACTGCATTACGCCGAGTTGTATTTATGGACGGGGCAGTTCCTATTGTGCAATGAGAAAGAAGTTTGAACGATTTTGTGAAGTTTATGTAAGTGACGCCCCCACTTACTTTAAGTTGAAAATATATCTCCACAATTATGTCCTTATTATGTACTAATATTGTCTGACTTCTTTGCGGTGGAATTAATTTTTCGATTTTTGCAGATTAGTGTTAAGAAATAAGTTTAACAGTGTTAAAAAAATTGCTCAGCAAGCCTAAAATCGTATTTTGAAAGATAATATTCTTTCATAATATCTTGCGAGTTCCGTTTCAGAATTTTTTTTATTAAAAAGTATGTTTAGTCTTACTTAGTTCTTCTTCTTCATCTCGTAAATTCTTCATTCATTAAAGAAAATTTAGGTTCTACAAAAATATGGCTTTACACAATTAAGTTTGAAAACAAGTTTTATTAAATTCCCTCGATTATTAAAGTAAATATTCAAGTACTGTTTTGTAGATAAATTGGATGAAATATAATTGAAGGCTGATTTGATTAATAGCGAACGAATAATGTAATGTACGGTTACATCATAATTATTCATGTAATTGGGGCAATATGATAATAATAATAACAGCAATAATAATTCGGTAGCCAGAATTATTGTAATTAGTGATACATGATATGAGGCTCGGAATAAAGGAAGAGAAATAAAAAATGGAAGTGTCTGCGAACTATTAATCAGAGACATTTCTGCAGATTACACTAATCGAATTATTTACGGTCGGTCACGTTCATCCAGAGGCACAAAAGGGATTAGATTTCATAATTCGTAATTAGTTTTGTATCTCTGAAGTACACACTTGAATTTTGAAAATAGTTAAACATCTATACACATTAAGGTATTATCTGTAAACTAGTCTGCGCGGCTTGATAAATGTTCACTTCGAATTCATGCAAGAAATTCGTAATAAACCTCTAATGCGCCGCATTACATAAACTAAATACTGCGAATTACCCACTCGATAATTCGACACCAGCGCAAGAGCCAGCTTGAAGGGAAAAGTTCTTTGCTGTCGTCAATTCTTGCAATCACTCATTCATTATTTACTGAATTTAAAACATTTGTTTAATTAAAACATCGATAAAACGTTGGGATAGATAAAAGGTTTCGAAAATCAGGGTTCATTTAGCAACATTTGATTTTATAAATCTCTGAATTACTTAACTAAATAATGGTTAAATAATAATCAAATGTGATTATTAAACGTTTATGAGTACCTTGGAGGAAAGCAGTACAAGTAGTAACTCCATATAATTGGCGCACCGTGACCGTACTTTGATCAAACTATTTAGCATAATAAACCAGCCATGAATATATTTGGCTCAGTTAACTTAAAAGGCGTGCAAAAAACGACCTCGGAAAGGGCTCATAATTAGCCTCTTTTATCAGTGTAAAAAGCCTATAAACTTCGCTTTAACATTGCTTTTTGTGAAATTTTTTAATGTTTGATAAGCTCGAATTATTACACTTGAAATTTTCGATAAAGTTTCGAACAAGGTATTCGTTACAATATTTCTGTGTAAAAATTAGAAGATGAGGAACATGACTAGAATTGCAATAACTGGCAACTTTTTGAAAATATTTCCAGAAAGAAAAATATCTCAATTAGAACAGAGAGCACGATTAGTTTATGAACCTTTCACTTAACTGTCTTGGTCTCTGGAGGTACATTTGTAAATCATTTTTTCACATTATTTGTGAATAATATCAATTCAGGATATTATAATTTAAAATGTTTAATCATTTAATAATGAAAACACAGTTCTGTTAATCCATTTTATTCATTTTTAACTGAATAAATATTTTCCTCGATTTTCTCAGAAGAAAGTCTTATCGGCGTTTTACGTTATCCTTCGTGTGGTTCCATATTCTTCGGTTAATTCACTAAAATATCAAAAAATTGATGATATTATCCCCCGTAAGTCCTCAAACGCCTGCAAAAACATTGCCGTGCACCTTTTTCTTAAAAAATTCGCTAGACGAAAACACATATTACGTCCGTTCTGTGTTCTAAAACCTTCCACTCAATTTCGCGATCTCTCCCGATGAATTATCTTGGGAATTCAACATGCATTAAATCTTTCGACATATAAAATAGCAAACGCTACAATCGACTTAATACTTTTGACAACGCGATATAATATATTTTCAAGCTTCGATTGCGTTCAAACACAAATACGTAAACTATTTTCGCCGTAAAAAAAGAACCACTTTAAAGAACCTCAATTACGCTCGGGACTCGTTTATAATTGATGTTGAACCGCTTGTTTTACCGGTTAATTGTTCATTCCCGACCAAGTTTCCCTGCCAGTCAATATTCAACGATAATCACGTAATCCCTTTATCAAACGATCGGTGGCGAATAAAAATTGGTCTCGCGTTTCCGCCGAAACGGAAATTGTAAACTCTGTTGGCTTTTGATTAGCCGACTGGAAAGCTTTGCGCGATTTCGTTTCATAAACGCTGCATGAAATCGTCAGAAAGAAATACCGTCGACTTCGATAAAACGAGCAAACAATTGGTAGAAATAGATACGCAGTTGCAATAGTGTACGAAATTTAAAGTAAAAACGAAAGCGATTCATCGGAAGCTACGACGTCGTTACAGGAGTGTTTCGTTGATCAATTTCTTTCCACAAATTTCGAATGTACTTGATAAAATTTTCAAACAAGTTGTAAACGTACGTGAAATAAGGAAAATGTCTTTCATTTAGAATGCTAGACGTGCACACACATTATTTTTTTACCAGTGTACACTGAGTAATAAACGTACACACGTGTTCAAATGAAGACGAAAATGCTGCGTGAAAAAGCTTGGCGTTCTCTTATTTTATCTTGAAAAGTTATAAGATATTTGGCTTAAAATTTCAAGTATATTTCAAACGTAGAATTTAAGAGATTTGATTTTGAAATTTGCATATTGTAACATAATCCCATTTGTTATGCAGTAACTAAAATATCTAATGTTATTTTATGCCCATTAGATCTTTTCATAATTTGGCAGTAAAATTTACGTGTTGATTATTTCTTTGTGCGAAATAATGTTATGAAAACATAATGATAACAAATTCGACAAACTATATTTGTATCTTGCTCAAGGAGCAATCTACCTAATTTAGATAAAGAAAGACTCGAACTGACAAAAATTGAGTAGTCTGTCTCAGTTCCAAATGTCTGACATTATCCAGTTGCGGTTACGTTACCTCACCCTCAAAGTTTCATCGATTTTATAAATGCAATAAATGTGCTTTCTGTTTCAAGTTTTACTATTCGGTGATGTCTTTATTTATGGGCGCGACGCTAATAGCTGAACGTCAATACCTTGCCGGAAACCATTCAGTGCCGCAATCGAAAACTATTCTCGAAGCGGGGAAGATGTCGCCAAGTGAGTTGCAAGTGTCTTTTTAAGTACGGATGCATGAAGTTCATACGCAAAACAATAAACCGAGTCGAGTTAGAATTTATACTGATTTCATTTGTTGCAGTCGCTGTGCATTTCAATATGATAATGTTCGTGGTTTCAATTTGCGGCATTATCTGCTGTTTTATACTCATTTATGGATTAAAGAAGGTACGTAAAGGTAATATTATCGGTTTAATTTAAAACGAATGATGTTTTTTTATGTTTATTTTTTTATAAATTGTCAGGTAATCCCGAAAACTGATTACAAAACAGGAAATCGCGATTTAAAAAAATGTGACATCGAAGATTATCGATCGTTTTCAGAAACAATCGATAAAACAATCGAATATTAACATAGATTCTCGCTGTGGTCCAAAAATAGATGGGTTTAGTAATTTCATTGTAATCCTAGAAAAACTAGAATAGAATTGACGCGAAATCGCTCATTCAAACTTCGTCTGGCGGCTCGATATCATCTTAAGGACATATCGTCATTGGAAATCAGTAAAGATATCGTCCTTCTAAGTAATCCTATGGATTTTTCAATAGAATTGTCACAGGAGTCTCCTGAAATGGGTCTCCTGTGAGAGTTCTCCATTCCGTACGGATATATAAAGAAACCCTCTAACCAAGTTTTGCAATTTCGGATTCCCTAAAATCTATGAGACAATTGACATCGGTGACATATTGAAAAGGAAAACAGAAATAGGTGGTCATCCCATAAATATTTTGTTGTCTTTTTTCTGTAAAGTTAGTACCGAGTCTTGAAGTCACCTGACGACACACTTCCCGCACGGAACATCTCCCTAATACGGAGAATCTCCGGAGATAAACGGGCGAAATAAGGGCGTATGTCTGCCTTTCTCCCGATTTTCTCCCGACGGGTGAAAATCGGAAATGGTATGATATGGAATCCAGGGCTGCAATGTTAGAGATTTCAGGTCATTTTTCGGAGATTCCATTCACTCTAAAAAATAGAGTTCTACGTGTTTTATTTTCAAACGTCTGGTGTCGATTTTCAAACACTTTCAAGTGTTTAAAATTTCCCAAAGTTAACTCTTATGAGAACATTTAAAACGCTTGTAAGTGTTCTAAAATCGACTACACCAAACGTTTGACAACAAAACACTTCTTTTTACAGTGTTTCCACCGTTTTTGGATATGTCCAAACACGTGTCTCGTAAAAAACATAATGATAGGCACCAACAGTTGTTTTGTACTTACATTTTACTTTGATATCCTTTTTTGTTTCAAAATGAACAGTTCCAGTTATATTTTGTCCAGCAACGTAAACACGCGAAGCGTTGTCAATATTGACTTTTAGAGTATATCCCATTTTGATATTTATTCAACTTCCTTCGAATAAAAATAGGAATACTTTGAGAAATATTTTGTTACTTTGTCGCACACTTGTTAAAGCACTGGTATTTTGAGGTACTTAAATAGTCAGATCCTTTTAAGATAGACTAGAATGTATCTGCTTTTGACTTTATAGATCCGCCAGAGTGAGTGTAACTTTATATTCTGACGTGATTATTTATTAGTCCTCCCTTTTGTAGTGGTCATTACGTAATGGTCATTAAAATAATCAACAAATATCTATACTTAACAAAACAAGTGATTAAAGTTGCTGGAAAGATTATGGCAAAGATAAGTTTTATACGGTAAAAACAAACGATTAGGGGATTTGTCAGTCAATTATTAATTTAATTTAATTATTGTATACGATTTAAGTAAAAAGTTTGTATTTTATTGGATTTAATATATCCAGTTAACAATTTTGTAGTAGTTTTATTTGGTACCCGTAACAAAACTTTAAAATGTTAATTAAAATTGTGGTTTTTTCAAAAAAGTATAATTCTTCTCTACATGCAAAAAATTATATACCTGGCACTCGCATTCGTATGCCTGGCGCAGGCATATTTTATTATTAATCGTAATAGAACGATCCACGTACCTTAGAATGCCTATGTCAGGCATACTCGTGCCTGGCGAAAGCATGTGTATGGTTACTGTAGAGATAATATTCTCTTGTTTCAAACATTCGCTCTCAGGAATCCAGTATTATTGGCAACGCATATTATTGACATGTGACCAATTCTCTCTAATTTCAGTTAGATCGGCATTTAAAATATCATTAACTTGAATTCATATACTGAAATTTATTCAACTATTACAGTTGAAAGAATGTAATTAATCCAATAAAATCCAAATCTTTTCTATTAATTTCTATCCAAAATTGTTTTCAGGGTCGAGTGAAAGTCCCTGAGGTAAGTTCCTCCTAGCAAAAAGGTGGAAATAGAAAAAAATAGAAGGCATTTCGAAAATATGAATTCCAATTGCCTTTTTTAAAAAAGCAATAGAAAGCATTGTAGTTATTATTCACCTTCTATTTCTAGCTTTAGGTTGTACATTTTTAATTTTCTTGATGACATAGAAATCGATATGATTTCTACTGTTATTTTCATGGGAGGTATTAGGTATCTTGGTTGAAAAATGGTTAAACTATCTGCCTGACATTCGCAAACTTCCGAAGTCAAATCTCCATGTTGATTTTAATTTATTTCTTTTTCACACACACGAAATAGAAAGGCATTGAAAGCTATAGAAAACAATTGATTTTAATATCTTTTAATTTTTCCCGGATTAATAGAAAAATTAATAGAAACATTAGTTTCTATTAATTCTTTCTATTTAGCTAGCAACATTAGTTTCTATTTCTCAATTTGTAATGGGCTCCTCGAAATCATCAAACAGCGTATATTGATCAAACATTTTTATTTCATTTATATTCCATTCCCCTCACTGTAACTTAATTTATTCAATACGCTCTCGTGTTATTATACAATATGTGCTCTGTTGACAAGAATTCAAGTCTTTGGTCTCGGATGGGTCGTCCGCTAACGAAAACGAGTCGCAGCGGTCTGAGCAAATCGTCGATTAGCAAACACCCGATATTCTCACTCGCGCAAATATTCAGCTCGGATCACTCTCGCAGTGCACAGTACACTTGACATTGTCCATTTTGCGTCAATGCACCTCGTCGTGGCTCTTTTTAAATAAATGTGTACGCGTCACCAAGTTTCATCTACGTACGCCTAACGTCACGTTTGTCATTTTGATTTGAGTCCTACACCTTCACGATTAAAACGATTTGATCGTCCAAAGTACAGCGGTTTAAGTATTTAGCAAAAACAGTGATCTTAACGACTAGCACACGCTCGTATCCCTGCAAAAATGCATACCAAAAGTAAAAAGTCGCAGATTATCAAATTCAGATGGTTTGAATGTGATGAATCACTAGCACGATAGATCAGAAAAGAGAATTTCGTTTGAATTTCATCGCAAAAGATGGAAACATGTGAAAGATGAAACGAGGTTGTTATGTTCAGATTGGCGATTCGGAAGATTAAATGGAATTCTCTCATTTTTCTCTGACTTTGAAACAAAATTCCCTGAGTAAACATTTGTTTAATTAATATGTTTACAGCTTTTATTTTTTTATAATTCTGTTAATAATCATTATTAACAAATAAATAAAAATAACTGTTATTCAAATACTCAGAAAAATATCAAGGAAGAGATATATTTTCAAATTTATGGAATCAGGTTTTGGTTCTTAACTCCAGTATTTCTTTTATTTTCAACATTGGTTTCATTATAAACCAATGTAAACCAATGATCAGCTAATTTTATTACTCAAACTGAAAAATGAAAAAATAGCAATTACTTCAACTCAATTATTTTACTACATCAATTACTTCAAAGTTATTTTTGTTTTTGGTCTAACGTGCTACTGTCCCAAGTACGTATACAGAACATGCTGAAGGGTTGCTTTAAAAAGTCTGTAGTTGAAGCTCATCGAAAAGAATAGGAGTTTTGCAGTCTTTTGGGTGAACGCGAAAGAGGAATATTTTGCCAAAGCATTTGCTTTGAAAAACGAGCGAAACAAATATTTGAGACAGATGATATGAAGTGCACTATTTAATTAACTAAACATTTTTCAACAAAATCTTAAAATTTCCGATATTAAGTAAAACTCTACGAACATAATTTACAAAATTCGCCCATTATTCTTACAAGAATGCTTCTCTTCTTGTCAGTGTGCTTCGACTTATTATTTTTAAAGATACACAAACTCATCCAACAAAATAATATTACTTCCACAAGAAGTGCTCAATTACGATTACGCCCCATTATGCATCTTCAAAGATAGTTCGTCGGTCGTCTGACCTTGACCTCTATCAGTCTTTATCTTAACAACTTTAACTCCGAATGCCTCAAACAATCAGCATACGCTCTGACGTAGAAGACAATTTCACATGGAATCTTCGACGGAGTGTATGAATCGTTTTAGCGGCAATTCTGATTGCGTTTTGATTAGAATGTGATGTTTGTGTACTTCTAATTGTACGGTGACTTGGAACCCAGGTCACAGTGTGAGGTAGGTTTTCAGAGTCCACGTGAAATTATTTTTACATCATTATTCCAAAAGTATGGTCAAAAGTTTGCGATTTCAGATGTGACCGAAGGGCGTATGGGACATGACAAAAAATAAAGAGATACCGCTGAATGACTGGATTACGGTGTTAAAATCTACCGTACGTGTTTCACAAAGTTAACTTTCATGTTCAATGTTTTCGTGTTAGATAATGGCAACGTACGTGTCGATAATACAAGACCAACGATGAGACTTTACACGAGTATAATACATAATTTACACACAACATTTGGTAGATAAAATTACGCTCTCTTGCGTACTGGAAGTCTACTTTCCACTCCATCGTTTGCAACGTTCCAACGCGCGAAGAATTCTGAACGACTGTCGTAATAATGAACGTGCGCGGGGAAAGAAGAGCGTCAAAAAGTAGTTACATAAATAGTATTTGCACTTAAAGAGGGACTATCATGCCAGTCATGTTCAAAAGTTTGTTCTTTGAATTAAAAATATTGTTATATTGATAATACTCTAATAATCACAATGATGCAAAATTTGTACAAAATTAATGAAAATGTTGAATACAATTGTATGCAATCTTTGTAAAATGTTTGCACAAATGTCCGACCGTTTGTGACATAAAACTGTTATAAATATTTATGCAAACTTTGCATCAAATTTATACAAATATTGTAGAACTTTTACATTAACCACGAAAAATATTTATCGGGACCTAAGTAACTCGTTTCTGGTAATACTACTTATTTACACATAAATTATTCTGCAATCGGTACGCTTGCGGGGGCTGATTACTGAAATGCCAGCTGTAGATTTTAAAGCCAACTATTAACCTTTCTTCCATCAAGTTTTCATACTTTGATGGAAGGCAAATTACGAATAAGTCAAATAACTCTAAGTCGACAAATCTTTTTTTCTAATATTAAAAAAATTTGTTTTAAGCATAATATGATTTTTAGTTACATTCAATTATAACTATTTATTGAAATTTTCCTCAAATTTTGTACAAAAATATATGCAAATTTGATACCAAATGTCGATTTGTGCAAATGTTATGGAAATTTTATTCCTGAACGGATTTGCATACATTTTAAATAAACCGTGCTTATCGGGGTAAGTATTCAAAAGTCTGATAATTGTTTGCATAAGGTATAAGAAAAGATAGATAAAAAATGAAAATAGTTGTATCTTATAATCTTGAGCGACTTTACCCTCTCTTAGTCAATGAGTTGTCAACTTTCTCCTGTATCCAAAGTAATTTTCCTAATTACTCGTTAACTAAACACTATAATTTTTCGAGGTGGCACAATCCTTTACTTAAATGCCTACAGAACATTTTATTAGTTCTTCGTTAAAATCTGTAATTTATTTTTGGCGGAAAATTTAACATTAAATATTTTTGGATTTAGACAGATGAATTGTTTTTTGAAAATCTGTAGTATTTTGTTTCATAACAAAGGGATAATCCCGCATTAAATATTGTGAAAGATGTAAAAATGAAAATAGATTTAAAATGTGTATTTGTATTACATTCGTAGAAACCATATTTATTCAATACTTACACAAACAAAATTAGATAAAACTGGTATGTTTTATCAGAGTATAATTATATAAGTTTAATGAATGTATTTCGTAGAAAGCAATCACCCATTATTGCAATCACCTACAATTGATAAATAAATCATACGAAACAGTAAAAATAAATAGAAAAAAACATTCCAATTATACAACCAAACGATTTTTATAGCAAACAACTTTCTCATTCCAGACGTTATCTGAAACATCTAAATATGTTTATTATATAACACATAGTCTCCCAGGGATCATTAATCTGGATAGATTTTAATTAATTTACCTGTAATATCGTCATCAGACACATTTTTTATATAACAACTTTTAAACATGACCTTTGATAAATCTCTTCCCGAATACAATGTCTTCAACTTTGAGTCATTAAACAGGCAATCATCGAATCAAAAACACCCAACTTTCGGCTCCCACTTTTCCCGTGGCTCACGTTATACCACCGATACCAATACGAGTCTGTACCTATACAATAATATACATTCTGATTCGACGTTTCGCGCGTCTCTGATACTTGGAACTCGACTTGACACGTTGTGTCGTCGGTCGGCGGCAGTAATCGGTATGAAATTCGTTGATCGCTTGACTTGTATAGAACCTTTACAAAATGCAACGGATGAACAACGGATGTCTCGTACAAAACGAAGACTAATCGCTTGAAATGCATATAAAATTCGATGTCCCGTGGTGGATAGGATCTGCGTTCGGTACAAAACTGGCGGGTGATATGTGCACCAAGTCGGGGGCGCTATAAAATTACAAAAAACTGTTAAAACTGGATCGTCGCGGTCCTAGTTAAAAATCCATTAATTCTGATTAAATGTTATTAAAATTCCCATTCAAACTAATAGGATCGAATAAAAATTTGTTCTTGCTAATTCCCTATTAAATATCGTTATTATACAGACTATACGAAAATGCCCTATTAGGGAATAAGCAATCCGATTTTAACCAATAGTGGTATTTCCCATTAGTCAATCGAACATTTTATTCAAATAAGTAAATTAGCGATTCTTTCCAACTGATTAATTAGTCTGAATAAACTTTAATAGGTAAATAGCATCGACAAAGTTATGATTCAGTCCTATTAAATTTGTTGATCGTATCGAATGGATGATTTTCGCGAGCGTAAGTTGCGTCGATTCGCGCGTCGGAGTCATCGTCGCGTGAAACCTGATAGGTGTATCACGCGACTTCGTTCGGGTATTACAATCATCGTCGTCTTGTTATGTACAGAATTTATACAATGAAACCGTACGATCGGGTTGGGTCGAACTGACCGAGAGTGTTGGTTGAATGGTCCACCAGGGATCGCTGTTGCCAGAAAGAAGCATCCGATCGCGGCACGCCCCCTTTTCAAATGCAATAAGAAATGGCAGTTTCGTCTGCGATCATTGAAGAATTCTTCTCGCAATGAACTTTTTCTTGTCGCCCGTATTCTGAAAAATCTTTTCATTATGGAAGGACTCTGGTGACTGTTGCAAAACCGTACTTTGAGTACGATCCTCAGCTTCGTCTTCCAGATAGAAACGCGGTGGAAAACATGCTTGTTCAACGTCTGCAAAACTTTCGCGACACCGTTGATATCGGAACAAAAGTTTCGCTCGGTGAATATTAATATCGACCCTGTAAAAATTTGATATAAGAGACTTCAAAAGGATTGGAATGTATTTCAATCTTCCAGATTGTGAATTGAGAATTGTGCAATCCTATTCCTCCGAATTCCCTCGAATCAAAAACCTTTTACAGGTCACATCGTTTAACAAGAATGTCGATAACGATAAAATTTCCGCAAAACCTAACAGTGCCGTCGCGGGCAAAAGTCGTCGCTCGGAACGCCGAAAACATTATCACAGTGGCACGAAAATCAACGGGTCAACTTGCTCGATCGAAGACAATCAGTTAATCATACGTCGCTCGTTCGTCTTTGCTTGATGATCAGCTCTTCTTTGCGGTTTCCGCCGCGACGAGTTCGCGACGTTTTTTGGCAGTTGAGAAGACGCGTTTGGCACCGGCGAGCGACTACAAGAGCCACTCGGCGCTGAACAATGCTGGCTCGGGGGACGCTAGAAGGCTCAGACGGCGATGGAGTAGTCCGACGAGGGGTTGTTCTGCGCGCTGGGCCTGGACCAGAGGGAGCTGCGCAGGCCGAGCTTCAGTTTCTTGAGGGAGTCGATGTCGCACTCCGCCTCGCTGAGCTCCGGCCTGTCAGTGCGCTCGGGGCCCATCTGCCCGGACTGGTTCCCACTCACGAAAGCGGTCTCTGCGACGGATATTGGCGTTAGCATCGTCCGCAAGGAACTCCTGCTGGGAACGTGCCATCTTCAAAGCAAACAAGAGTTAGGAGAGCATTTGACTGGGTGCAGGATCTGTTTAGAGGATTTCATGCAATGTAAACTTTTGGAGAGTAAAAATTAGAGATTGTGTCACGTTACAGATCATGTACACGCAGAAAAATATTTGGTCAAATATTATAATATAGGTGAATAGAAATTACCCAACTATTAAGTACTGGATGGACAAAACAAAACTTCAGCATATATTACTGAACTGCTTAGTAAAAATTACCCAACTGGTGTAGTAAAATTCTCACATGAAGAAATATGAATTAAAAAATAAATTGTGGTATTTACATTCACCGACACTATTTACATTTACTCCTTTAAATTATGTTTTGTTAGGTTATCAGATAAATTGTCATTTCCCTAAACGGTCCTGATGAGAAACCTTATGGGTGTCTCTCATGCCGTAACATACATATCACTCTCATTTCTCTTGTTTTGCACTTCGCAGTGTAAACGTTTCGGTACGTCGGTAATATTGCAGCAGTTTCCTATCTAATGTAAATCTGTACTTAAGGTGATGTTCAAGTTCTGCTGCCACGGAGTTAGTGTCTTTGTTAATATAAAAAGTATGAACAATCATTTCATCACAAATCGACCATAGCGAGATT
>JABFPB010004612.1:0-14624 GCA_022817645.1 Ceratoteleas bidentatus
TTCTAGAGTTAATCATATATTTATCCCAATTTTTCATATACCGTATTTGAATTTTTCTGATTACTTACATATAGTCTCATTTTTCTATACTTTATACGAAAATTTCATATACTTTTTTTCTCCGTGTAGCTGTTTTATTTTAAGGCTTTGAAAAGAACACCGAAGCCTTATAATTCTGTATGAGGTAGAACGAAGAAGCATATTTTTAGATTTCTAATAATTAATCATATTATTAGTTAGTTTAAGAAAAAGTAAAATCTTCAGTTTCTAATAAATTATTGTTGACAAATTAATTATTGTTGTACTGACAGATTTAAACAATATAAATATATAAATTTTTTCTTAATAAAAAATGTTATCAAAAACCATCTGTTACGTAATAATGTCATATTACTGCACTCTTTTTTTCATCATGAAAAGAATTGTTTCATAATGAAAGGATTTTCCGCTCAATATATCGATAAAACGAATTCCTTTCATAATAAAAGGAATAGTTTCGTTACAAAACTACTACCTACTTAGTTTAAAATAAATCCTTTCAACATAAAATTAAGTTGTGCATCGTACTCACTGTTACTACATTACATTGTAACGGTTACAATCTAGATTGCTCTCCTTACCATGTAGTCTTCTCAGTGTAATATAACATCCCCCAATGGTGAGAACTGTAACCATCAAGTGGTAAAAGTTTACCACTTGAAGTAGTAAGGGTTTAGCATTGATACACCAATCTTTAAAAGTTATACTTTTGTCAGCGGTTAAACCGCGCGACATTGTTAGTACTTTCCTCATACTGGTAATGAAAGTTGAGCGAAAATTGATATTAACGACAGATATGTGTATTTTTAAACGTACCGAACATAACGCAGCTATGCAGCACGACATTAGTACAATTTCAACCGGTAAATTTTTACCACTTGGCACTTTTACCACCTAGGTGATACCACTAGGTGATACCATTTAGTTTTCTCAGTGGAAGTAAGTCAGTTTATATTAGAGGTATTGTATTTTTCGGTAACTTTGACACTTTGTATCTCATTGTATCTCATCTTCTAGTGTCACAATGTTGACCATATTCGAAAAACTAAAGCTAATTATATTAATATCTTTTTTTCTAAATTGTCATGAATGTCCTAATTCATATGTATTGTGATGGTACAACTTTAAAGTATTCCAAAATAGCTCCATAAATTCTTGCACTGTACCTATTAGATGAAATGTTTTTATTATCAAAAAATTTTGTTTCTCATCTATTTCGTTAAAAATGTCAAGTAGACTTTACTAGAAGAGTGATTCGTGATGAGGATCACATAAACTAGGCATGATTGTTGTAATTATGCAAAATAAGGAAAGATAAGGCGAAACGTAGGTGGGCGCCTGCACCTAAAGGACTAAAAGTAAATGTCTAAAAGGGGACGAAGAATGCGCGACAGAGGACGGGGAACTGGATGCGCGACATAGCCGGCGGTGGTAATGGTGATGGTGATGGCAATGGAAGAAAGCAGCAGCAGCAGCAGCACGGCAAAGCGAGGCAGGAACCGAGGCACATTCGTACATAGGTATGTACATAGGGATTTCAGTTTAAAAATACAAATGGAGTATCGAGCTTTCAAGGAGCGTACAAGCCGGGGGGCGCCGGGGCACAGCGGGGTCGCGGAAAACGAATGGTGAATGAGGAAGAGGGTAGGTGGCAGCGCCACCTACCCTCGCGAAGGGCGACGAGGTACGCGCGGGCGATGCCTGGGCGCCGCCGGTGGGGAGATATTTCAAAAATCGAATATTGATCAGACCTGCCAATCCGTCCGCTGTAATTCGCGTGTGTATAGGTACGAAATTCAACGTATCTCATGTGCACCCGCCCCCCTCCCTCAGCGCCCCTCCCCGTCGATCTTCATTCCTCTCGCTCCGTTTCCCTTTTCTTTCCTCGGGATGCAAGTATTCGCATTCACATGTACGTTACGTATGAGATATGTCCCGCTTCGAATGTACATATACATTAGAGGATAAATGTGGCGGTGCGCGTGCGTGTGCGCCGAGACGCGGGTGAGAAAACGGAGCAGAAATGAGAAAGAAAGAGCGCTACTCAGATTACTCGACTGCCGCGGCTGTCTCCCTTTCTCTCCCTCTCCGCTTTTTCTCTCGACTCCTCTCGCTCGCTCCCTCCCGAAGCCCGATCGCGCCCTTTTCCTCCCGTGCGCCCTGTTTATCCTTCTCTAGCTCGCTCTCGCCGGGCTATATATAAATACATATGAGTGTCGCAGACGGCTCGACGAAGAAATAAAAAAGAGAAGCAACGAGATAGGAGCGGGTCGGCGCGGTGGGGCCGCAACCAGCGAGGGTGAAATCTTTTAATAGCAGCCATCCAAACACCCCCGCGCCTTACCATATTAGCTATTCCTGCATCCAACCACCGCGCCCCGCGAACATCATTCTTTGTATTTAAAATTACCTGCTGCAATGTACTAGCCGCGATTCGCCGGACTGCAAATTTTGCACGCGGAAAATTGAGAGTTAGTACTAGTATATAAATAGTTACGATGAAACGAAAAAAACAAAGTGTCTTCAAACCCAAAGTGTCAAAACGTTTCGAAAAACATCTTTGTTTGAAACATCTTTCATGCCTTTTCTCAAAAAACGTTTTTCCAAAAATCACCTTTTGTAGTGATTTCACCTATATACATCAATAATATTAGTATACTTTAGGTATACTACACATAGCTAATACATAGCGTTTTTGGCGCAGTATTCCATATAAAATAACATGGAATCCTCTAAGAAATCCCTTGGAATTTAATTTGTAAATCTACGCTGAAAAGGCTATGTGTTATTTCATATCGCATTTATCAGCTAGTTGATGCCTCGCTAGGAAAGTTACCTAGGAATCAACTCTGAGTAACCTGGGTTCCTCTGAGATTGCCCAGGGGTGACTTTGCCACATACTACATTTTTACCAATGAAGTGGTACCATCTTTTTCGGTATTCAATACTATAGTACAAAATTCTAGCACATAAACAAAAAAAAGTCATCGAAAAATGAAACGGTCTGATAAAAGTTAAATGACATTTTTTTATGATAGGGTTAACACCTTGTTCACTTGAATAACTCAACAGTTTCATCATGCTTTCAACTTTCCAATTAAAACCTCAGTCCAGCATATTCCATGTAACCTCATGATTTAAAGTCACGTTTAGAACAAAAAACAATTAATGATTTCCCTTAAACTTCAAAAGTTACGATATCGATATAATGGATTGTGTACAAAAGATTTCGTTCCTTTCAGGGTTTTATTAGGGGAGCGTGGCGTAATGCGGGCACGTTAACAAATAATACAAATAATGTCATTATTTATACATAACAATGTAAACGCACAGGTACTTTCGTTTTCTTTCATCAATTGACTACCGGAATCTACAGAAAGATTAATATATAAATAATTTCATATTAAATTTCGTTATTGAAAAAAAAGTGCAACTGGCCAGCATTACCCCCCGAGGTGGGGACTGCGGACCATTGAATGTTTTACATTATAACCTTATGGGAAAATAAGTACGCAAAGTAATCTTATGAAGAAAACAATAAATATATGACAATTTGACTCGAAATTTTCATCAAGGGTTGCAGAAATGATATCACTTGATAATAAGTGTAAGTAAAAAAAATATGTGAATGATTATTTTAAAGTGACGTAAATAATTAATCATTCAAAAAATTATGATTAAAATCGATTAATTTTTATAACAAATAATTTGAAATAACATTCAATAAATGTTATATTATTATAATTGGCACGGTACGTTGATCAGGGAAGCGGTGGTTACCGGTGGCCCGCATTACCCCACCATGACATTTTATAATAAACCTATTGAAAATAATGTTTTTACATCAAATTTAAACACACAGACAATGTGTTTAAATCAAGGAATTGTTTGAATTTGCACAAGGTTGTTACATATTGCTTATATGGTTAATCTGCTTAATTATTCTAATTAATAATACTGAAGGAATCATTAGGAATTATTAGGATTTATAGCGAATCAGGAATTATTAGGATTTATAGCGAAACACACTTTCACGAATTATTAAATTATATTTAAATTTGATTATGCTTTTTGTTACTTGTTGTATATACTTTGCGATACTGATTAATAAAATAGCAATATTTTAACTTATGTTTAAATCCTTTACGTGAAAATTATGTGACCCGCATTGCCCGCTGGTTCGCATTACCCCACGTCCCCCTACACTAAGTTATAGGAAAATCAACAATGGGATTGATTTTCCAATAACTGATAACATCTAGACTTATTTATTTATGTTTACCAGACAACATTGAAATTATATTGTAATTATAATTCAGCGTTAAAATAAATAAGCTGAGCATGTAAATTAATTTGCTGATTGAACCCTGATAGAACACTGTCTTCTTAAAAATCGAATATATGTGCAATATACGTACATTATGCGTATACTTTTGTTTATATAATGTATAAAGGGCCATATAATATATATGGAGCATTTTTTCTATGCACTGTAAATCCAAAAGTGTAAAATTACACATCATGTTGTGTAATTCTAAAACCAGAATACACATCGTATCGTAATTTTATGCAAAACGTGTAAAAATACACATTATACTGTGTAATTTTTCATAAAAATTGTAAAAATATACTATGCAGTGTAATTTTTACACTTTCTTATAACGTGGGTTTTCACTGTGTGCTTCTTTCCCCTCGCTTGCACTTGTTACTAAATTTAACTTAGGACTAGTATTGGTTTTTTTAAATGGTCGGACCAGTTAAAAGGATCGATTAAAAATTCTTCTTAATTGGTCCTTCGTAACAGGGAAATCTGGAGCATTGAGGATATTACTCCGTCGATACAGATGAGGAGCAAACAAAACAGCATAACGTCCGACAAACAAGTTGCGACGTGTGCGCGTAAAGCACCGGTGTTGGTGTGTATGACGATACAGGAGTGCACGCTAACATGAAAATACACTCTCACACGAGGATATTTCGAGATATAGCCCGAAGGAAAAGCGGGGACTCGGGAGGAGAGGTAAATCCATATTTTACGCAACCACCACCATTCTTAATGCCACTCTCCAGCCTTCCAATGAGCGTCTTCACTTGTTTCTCTCATTTTCTGTCCAGCGCAAAAAGAGACGCTCCAATTTAAAATGCCACCTAGATGTAATATATTGCGCGAAACGTTCACGCTCGTATGCGAGCGCCTTGTGATTAGCCCCACGTCACCTTAATTAACGATATTTATCAAGCTGCTTGACTTCGTTTGAAGTCAAACAGTTACATTCACAGTTTGCACACGTCGTAAAAAGAGGATTTCGCAATTTTTTAGTAAAAATTATTGTTTTTACAGATTTTTATAACAAGTGATTTGAATTTCCTTGAGATGTTGATGAAATAAACGTACATGCACTCTAAACCTACGCTGTAAGAAAGTGTAAAATTACACAGCATAGTATGTATTTTTACCATTTTTATGTAAAATTACACAGTGTAATGTGTATTTTTACACGTTTTGTGTAAAACTATACTACGATGTGTATTCTGATTTTAGAATTACTCAACATGCTGTGTAATTTTATACTTTTGGGTTTACAGTATGCGTAAAACCTAGCTTCGAAGCCAGCGTAACACTTTAATCTGAAATTCGAAATCATAGTTCGGAAATTGCAATGTTGAAATCGTAGCACTTAAAAATCAAATAATTAAATTTCGAAGTTATGCCCAATTCTTACTATCAAAATCTATCAGAATCTTAGGATAGAATCTACCGTCGTTCGCACCTTTGACATAAACGATACTTTACCAGAAAACTGACTCATTAGCTTGATGTTATGATCATTCTCTCATATTTAAACCTTATAAGGAACAGTGAGCATAAAACTGTCAAGGCTCCAAGTCTAATTTTCGTCCAAGTTCCACTGTGCTAATCTTTTATCTATCCAACGAAAATGGAACATCGTTGGTTTAATCTGCGCAATCATTCAGCCCGAAGACAATTTCCTTATTAAAACAACTGTTCCTGCCAAATTAGCAATTTCGCCGCGGCACCATCTTCCTGTCAAGGTTCATATAATCCATCTTATTTTTCATTCTTTCACGAGCGGATTAACACGTCGAGATTATTCAAGCCGTTCAGTAAATAGCGTCGAGTGTCCAATCGAATTTAATCCGCAGTCAAACAGCACGGACACTGACTAATCTATTTGGGACGAGAGACTTAACCGGACAACTGGACCCGCCGTTTTGCCCTTCGTGTTTTCACGGATTAATTAGAGTTTCCTCATCCGAAGGGCAAACCGCGCGCAATCAATCTGCGCCGAGTGAAAAGTCAAAGTCGGACGTCGCAGCCGCGTTAGCCGGCAGTTCGTTAAAATCGTCGATATCAATGCACGTATCTCGCGCGGAGCGTGCCAAGATCAATAGTTCGATTTCGAAATAAATTCGGCGCTCATTCCTCATCGAGGGGTCGTCTCCTGTCGCGGATGGGGTTGAAGCAGATCGCCCTTTTTATTGATCACCCCTCATGTTTACGGTTCTATCGTTGTTTCGGAAGAAAGATAGGATACAGAAAAGAGTAAAAAACGTGCGAGCATGTCGGTGACACCCTCTTTCAACGAAAATCTCGTGAATCCGCGTTACGTGTAATAGACGACGAATATTTATGAGCCCCGATGACCAAATTCGAAATATGTTTACAATATACGTAACTCTCGTGGAATAGGCTTTTCTCATACCGAAGACATACATTTGCAAATCCTCTTTCACCAAAGGGAAACCGTTTGGTTTTAAAGTGAGAGCTTTCTTTTTTCCTTTTTTTCTCTTCTAAACTCGTCCTAACTCGTTCTGGGGTAGAACGAGTTTTTCACAGTTTTTCTCTTGGTTCATTATGGGTAAAATATTGTCGAGCCGAGTAACATCGATACAGTTTAATAATTCTATGTCAGCAACATTGTCAAGCTGCCATCCATCCCCTCAGAGCAGCGCCTTTTTCTACCCAACGTGGCGTCTTTCGTCGCAAAGGCTAATCATATTTTCTAATTCGAGCTAGGAAAGTGAAAAAAGTTTGCATCGCCACTATATCGTATAATTTTCCGACAAAAAGCACTTACGCTTCAACCCCCATTATAACAGAGTTCACTCTTCCCACTACATAAAACGTTCTTACGTCTTGCCTCTTAGAAACGTGTCCTGAGTCCGCCGTGGGGGTGAGAGTAGTGCATTTATATCGAGTAACATAGAAAATTTTACAGACTCCACATGGAATATCAATGCGCCGAGTATCGAATGGTATTCGTGCAAGAAAATTGAGCTTTGCCTTTTCGCCCCCATTTTTAGACTAATGTGGACTTTCGTGACAATGCAAAATTCATTTTAATTTGATGAAATATGACAAATGAAACCGCAGTTTACGTTGACTATCCAAGTATCCAATTACTTAAAATATAGTAAACCAACTATTAGTGCCCCTAACTGCGGTTCAGCATTTAACGTTAATATGACGGTACAGAAGTTATTCGTCAACATATTTCTAGTCTATTAACTCAGAAGTTCATCGATCGCAAACAGAAAAAAATTATGCGTTTCAAATATTTCGTATTATTTGTCTTTCGAAAGTCGCTTGAAGTTGTGAAATTTATATATAAAAAAATTCAAAATTCAAAGTTTCTGTTAGGCCGACTATCTGAAACAAAAAAGAACACTGTTAATTAAAATCTCAATAAAATATTAGTTCAACATTATTGTACAGATCATTAAAATACATGTTTACAAATAAACGTAAAAAATACTGACCAATCGCTGAGGAGTTCTGAAATTGTAACACAATTTTAAAGTCTCGAAAATAGTAAACCACACATTCTGTTTTCGGTGAGGATTCCAGAACTGTTTATACGTTTATAATCTTAGATTTCAACGTTCGGATTTGATGCAACAATGTTTGTTTTTCGTAATATTCGAACTGGACACTATACGGTGTTTAATAACCTTAACTTTTTGAAAAGCATTTTGATTATAAATCGATTCTAATGAATTAGTGAAAATAGTTTTATCTAAAACTGTTTTATCAACATCCACCATCGAATAGCCGACAAGTAGGACTCATTATGTATTCTGTTCTTACGGAGAACATTTATGGGCGAGACCTCTCGTAAAATCATACAACCAATCGTAATCTCACAAACAGTCGCACGTGTTAGAGAACACTCCAATAATCCGATTGCAAATTATATTACAGGATATATACTTTGCTGGGATAAGAACACATTTTTATACAATATTTATTATATATTTACAACCCGTACCTGTTAATATATAAGCATTAATTTGTTTGGTAGGAGGCACTATGATATTTTATATTATTCTATTTTTGATGAAATTTTATGAATCTGAATATAACTGAATATTTCTGGATGCGAAAATACTAAAATATTAGTCTGATATATACCAATAAAAATATAGCGGCTAAAGTAGTCTTGATAGATGTCTGAAAAAATGATATTTTATTTAAAAATGTATACCTTCTACGTTTCATTATGTTTAACCTTCTACAATTCATTTGTTCGAAAAAACGAAAAAAAAATGTCACGCAGATCTTACAAGTTATTAACACATTTATTTGCTCATCTCTTGCCTTTGGGGGATGTTAACCAAAAGATAACTACAATCTTATCTTGCATTGCGTAGACTGCATATAAAAAACTCACCCTTCATAGCGGTCGTTAAAATAAAGGTAAAATCAATTATAGAACCGTTCTTTCGCCAAATTTTAAATCAATTACCACCCTACATGATCAAGTGTCTAAATCCTCAATATTCTCAAAAAACATCTTAATTACGTCGTTTCTTTACAATGATCTCTACGTCTTTCATCCTCCAATTAAAAAAGCAGCCTTCATCTTTGGATCCGGGCAAAAGGACCAAAAGTCCGGGTAAAAAAGATCCGGAGGCACGAACTACGTAATGAGGCAGCGGGCACGACTTTGAAGTAGTTTTCCGTGGAGGTGGCAGAAATTAAGTCTCCGCGCCCCTCTCCCCGCTCCCCGCTCCCCGCCCCGCAAGTATGTCTTGGATTTCAAAATGAGCCGGGCTATTTTACATGCTCGTCTCGCGATCGCATACCCATCTTCCTGCTTGTGAAGTTGCGCGACACATGAACGGAGCTCGTGTGTGAGTGTGCGAGGGAGGGAGGGACGGAGGGGAGGCAGCGAGAGGGGTGACGGCGCTGCTCTCCTTCTCAGCCGGCGCGTGGGAGTGGCCAACATGGCCGAGCGCGAGACTGCGATTTGCGTGGTGGGATCGTGCGAGGGGAAGGCGCGCGCGCTGGTGGGGCGCTCATGAGACCCGCGATTGCGTCCGATCGGCCTCTTACATTTACTACTTGTACTTGTACCGACACTTAGGACGCCGCTTGTGTGCATATGACAATGTGCAGGCTTCTGCTAAGACGTGTAAAATGCACCGACCAGGCCAAACGTGCGCGCCGCTGAACAACAACCAGGAATGCAGTCGCCGTCAAATCCAAAATATACTACACGCGTGGCAACGCTATTCGGATGCCATTGTTAATTGCGCGCGTTTTACGGATCTATGCCGATTTATGCAAACAGGGATTTTTAATTGGCAAACGTTTTAGACGGGATATTATTATTTGTAAGAGTGCACTGAGGAACAATCATTAACAAAATAATTATCAAGTTCTCAATCACCGTTCAAAAAAGATAAACACAAAAACTTTTGTCGTAATCGCTGATTGATAAAAAATGTCGTTTAGCAGTGTTATGTAAAACTTTTTTTGTTGTAAATGTTTCGCCTTAAGTTTGCTACAAGAATATTTTAAGTCGCAGTTTAAAAAGCCAAGGAATAGGCACAGATCGTTCTTATCATTCTTGTTATCATCTGTTGAGATATTGTTACAAAGAGTAACAACATAAAGTAATTGTTTTGTCGAACATGATTTTTAAATGAAACATAATTTGTTCTTTTTGTGTCCATTTTGTAAAGAAATTAATTAAACAGATAAGCTTAAGAAAGACAACATAAACCGAAAGTATTGAACCAAACGTTACTAATTATTATTCTTCGATATTTCAGTATTATATATTGATACCACCTAGTGTCATTGTCACTTGTATCTTTTATTGTTAGTAAGCATGAGTATAAAAAAGGGACATGGAACCGTTGCTCTTGATGAAAAAAGGGCAGGTTACAAAGCTTGTGGTGCACAGGTGGACACGTCAGGAAGTCTCTCGATGTAAGATTATTACATTGCGTTAGAATGCGATGTATGTGTGAAATAAATCAATTTAAGTTCAGATGCTTCAATATAATTACAAATAGATCGTACTTAATTGATACCAACAATTTTACAGTACAGCTTAAAATTATTCACTTAAAAATAATTATTCATTTATATTGTTTAATGAATTTAATATAAGATTAGGAAACGATCAAAATCAGATCAACTACGGTCCCGTTTAGATCCCGTTTTTTACGTAGGAAATCTAGCTAGACTATTCAATATATTAGTAAAATTATTTGCATGTCAGAAAGTCGTCAGGCATAGCTAACAAACCCTTCATTATAAAGTTGTCGTATAATTATCAAAACAATTGTGAAATAAATATAAAAAGTGCAGGATATTTTAAACTCTACACGAGACTCTAAATACGTTATGCGGCTGCATGGAAGTCAATTTACCACCGCGCCATTTATAATCTCGTCCCTTCATACAAATTAGAATAAGAACTGAGCGTAACGAATGACACACAATCTTAGTGTACAGCAGTTGAAAGTAATATCTTCATTATGTTATTTTTCGCGGAATCGCTGACGTAATTGAAGACTATGCAAATATGTAATTTTTGCGTTTTGAGAAAGTGTAAAAGGAAATTGAACATTCCATGACTTTGAGAAAAGGGAACCTGCCGAAGACAGGATATCCCTTCTACGTCTAAAATGTCCACCCTTCTTGGAACACAAAGAGATATAGGAGACTAGCGCGTTTACGTCGCGCATGTGTGGGTGCGTGTTATTTTTTCCAAAGGATTGAGCTCGCTGGCTCATAGTTTAGGGGTCATTCCGGTAAGGGGAAATGGTTCTAGCTTAGGCTAAGCATTCGTCGCGAAACGAATAACAATCCCACTCAAATAAGCCTAAAAAATAACGGCAGTCGTGAGGAATTGTTGGTCGTGCTGACAAAGCGAATCGATTGACATCGGCGATTGGCCTTTTTGATTTCATTGAGACAAATATTATATTTTAATGTACACTGAGAAAAAAGTATGATGAAAAATAACCATACTTGACAATAACGCTGTCCTCGGACGATCCTCTGGCGCCCCGGACCAATTCGACCTCGCGTCAATAGCCTACCTTGCGCCCTTGATACACAATATATTATTTTCTAACCACATTAAATATATCCCCAGGTTTTATATTGAAAAATGCCTTTTAGATTTTCGGCGAAAAAAATGAAGGAGAGAAAAATTATCATGTATATATCGGTTTCTTCGACGAATACACGGAAAAAACTGGACAGTACTGACTACTGTCCAGTGCAGTAACTAATGCTATCCTGGATTCGGATCACCTTGAAACAATAACAGTGCTGTCCGGACAGTACTGAGTACTGTACTGGCACTCACTGCTGACTAGGACAGTAATGGGCAATCAGCAACCAGTACTGCCCAGATCAGTAATCAGTGCTGCCCGGAACAGCACTCAGTACTGTTCTGACAGAATTGGTTACTGTAAGCGGCCCGCGCATGCGCAGTTCAACGCTTGTCAGCTGCTTGGCGTGCGTGCGTACTTTTGCTTTGGCGGTGAAAACATGTGGACTATCCTCGGCTTCGACATCTTCGTCTCATGAACCGTTCAATAAGTATCAAGTCGCATATTTAGAGTATGAAAGACACTCAATCCGCGAAATGAATGGAAACTTGTGACATAAAATGATCTTTTTCTTCTCTGATTTCTTTTCCCGTTTTCTTTCTCTGACATAGTTTTCAGTTTTAGGGAATGTTTATTTGAATTGTTTCAAGTTTTAATCTTAGTGATGTCGGAGTCGCGGAGCCCGCACATTCTTACCGCCAAAACACAAAACACTCACGCTCGACCTGCGGCTGACAAGCGTTGAAATTGCGCATGCGCGGATCACTTACAGTAACCAGTGCTGGCGGGACAGTACTGAGTGCTGTCCCGGACAGCACTGATTACTGTTTTGTGCAGTAGTGGATACTGTCCTAGGCAGCAGTGAGTGCTGACCAGTACAGTACTCAGTATTGTCCGGACAGCATTGGTTACTGATTCAAGGTGATCCAAATCCAGGACAGCACTGGTTACTGCGCTGGACAGTAGTCAATCCTGTCCAGTTTTTTCCGTGTCAGATTATTTCAAAATTTTATTGAAACCTCTAATTGATTTTTATACAGTTGTTGACATATAAACCTACACGGAAAAAATGATGGAAGGAGTTACTTTACAGTTACTAAGTTATGAGTTTCAATTGTTGCACGATGATGGGATCGAGGGAAAATAAATTATTTGGCCGATCTAACGGAATGAGTTTTGTTTATTAACAAAAGTAGAAGGTGAAACAAAAAGGGCGCCTGCAAAAAGTACAAACAAAATTAGCAGGCGGTTTACAAAGTGGTATAACTTAAAAAAATACAATGTGGTCGAAGTCGCAAAAATAAGTACATTGTAACAATAGTTTTGCATACCCTTTTTGTGATGAGGCTTCGCATAGGACTTGGCGTCCCGATTCAGACATTTCCAGACTGATTCAACGAATTTTACATGACGATTGCAATGGATTGCTTTTACTCGACAACACGTCGTAAACTTTGCAATATTCTGAGTAGCCGCAGCGTTTGTTGGTAACCCTGAGCTAGAGACACAGGGTTACCAACAAAATAAAACTGAAATATCTCTACACTGCCGTTGGTACTTTTGACGCGTTTCCAACCTAATATTCATGTGACCGCACGAATTAATTTGGTGTGTTGCCAACCTAATGATTCTCATGACTGTATGATTGGATTTACTTCAACACTTCTCCTGAATCAATTCACGATGAATTTTGACAAAAACATTTTGATTTAGTGGCTTGGTTAGATGCCAGCAAGCTGCTCACTGCTTTGAACGTGTTTTATTGTTACAGTCTTTCCAATGTTCTCTTGTATAAATTTCCTGGGGATTTTGATGTGTTTCTTGCCCTTTGTGGTCTTCCCCTCGTGCGCGTTATGGAGAATATGTATAGCTAACTGGTTGTCCAGATAAAGCGCCGTGGGTAGGTCTGATTCAAGGATCCTCAGCTCGCGTCCGATTCTCCGGATCCAGCTGACTTCATCGATGGCCAAGACTGCTGCCCTGAATTCTGTTTCGGCCATCGATGAGGCAACAAGGTTCTGTTTTTGTGTGTACCAAACGATTGGTCCTCTTCTCCTCAGAAGAACTTCGCTGGTTGAATGACCCGTCTCAACATCTCTGCCGTAGTCGGAATCCGAGTAGGCCTCCAGAGTGCGGCTTCCGTTGAAGAAGATTCCTGCGTTCACAGTCCCTTTAAGGTACTGGAACACTAACCATCCTCCAATGGCTTGTCACGGGTTTGTTGCAATGCCGACTGAGGAAGTTCACGGCAAACCCAATGTCCGGACGAGAGATAGTCGCGAGGTATAGGAAGTTTCCTATGGCTTCGCGATACGGTGTATCAACAGGCGCAGGCTGTTCGGTTTCTCTCCTCCGTGATCATACCTTTCTCTAGAGGTGTCGAGACAGGGTTGCACGTCATACTCTCAAAGCGTTTTAGAATTTTCTATGTGTAGTTTGCCTGGCCTCCAGAAATTCCACCTGTCTGCACTTTTATATCCATCCCAAGATATTTTGGTTTGGATCTGCCGATTGTAGGTGATTTCGAAGTCCCTGTTGATTCTGTCCAAGATTTTATAAATCTTCCGTTTGTCCTTGCCGACGATGAGCCCGTCATCGACAAATAGTGTCATCATTATCGTTAGCTTCTTGTTATAATACACACAGGGATCATCGTCTGTGCTGTGCAGTCCGATACTTTCGAGGAAACTCCCTATCTTGTCGTTCCACCGTTTTAGTGTCTGCTTGAGCCTGTACAGGCTCTTCTTCAGCTTACAGTCTCTTCCTGTACCGTCCTCAAAACCTTCGGGTTGTTGCATGAACAGGTCCTCCTCCAGGTCCCCGTATAAAAATGCCATAGTCACGTCGAAAGCAACGAGTTTCAGTCCTTCTGAGGCGGCATGGCTCAGAAGCAGTCGGATGGATGCGTGCCAAGCCACGGGGCTGAGTGTTTCGGAATAGTCTATTCCCTCTTTATGCTCAAACCTCACGCTACCAGTCGAGCCTTCAGCTTTCCATCCGACTTCTCACTGCATGTCAATGGTCTTATTCCCTCTGGACACTTGATCAGAGTCCAGGTTTTCATCTTTTGTAGGGACTCGAACTCCTGCTTCATTGCTCGAAACCAGTTCCTATCTCTCAGGGCCTCAGTCACTGGTATGTCCTCCACTTCGCCAATCATGGCTGTGTTGGCGTTGCTGTCCCCACGAAATATGTTCATGACATAG
>JABFPB010004613.1:0-14623 GCA_022817645.1 Ceratoteleas bidentatus
CTTTTATTTTTTCGGAAAAATTTCCTTATTCATTTAAGGACACTTATCAACTTATTTAAACATTTTTACTGAATTCTCCAAATCTCTGTCTGCCACAAATTAACTCCAAACTGGTAACAAAGCCTTTTTTATAAGTTAACCTTATAAATTAACCTTCACTAATAACACACAAATTAATAGCGCTTTCAAACCGGTCGCCATGGTTATTTTCAAATTGCTCGTTCGTTTTCCAAAATGGACCCCATTCCCAATCTCGTGTTCCATTTCCATAAATCATCACACTTCACGCTAACGACCGCTCGTATCGTTACAATTAGAAAAGCGGGAGGAAAAGGGTCGAAAAAGTGCGCGCAACTTTGAATTGCTTCCATAAATCTAGGAATCGATGTTGCGTTCGCCGCAGCAGATAATCATTGTACCTAAATGTCAGTCTCACCGTTAGCCACGATCACGTTCGATTACACTTGATCGCGCTTGGTTTCTCGGTCACCGTGTACCGTACGAAATTTTCGCGATTCATTCTCGCGAATTGCTAAATGCCGGCGTACTTTATATGCGGACACCTGTAGATTTTCCGCCTAACAATCGTGTGCCGAAAATTCCCGGCTGAGTTGTCGATTGCGACAAACTCGTAGAAAGAGGTCAGCAGTTGCTTTGGCAGACCATACTGGTGAAAAGAAAAACCTATTGAATGCGCAGCTCTTTGTATACCTGAAAAGCAAAATTCATCAAGAAAAAGGTTCCGCGACGCGAAGCCCATTTAAGCTCAAGCAAAGTAGAAAAAGACTACTGGTAATTAGAGTAACGGGCAGTAATTTCCGATACAAACGAATGTTTATAGACAAGAAACTTCTTCGAAGGGAATCGCGTTTTCGCTAAATATTAACGCGATGTCCGTTCAGTTATTCAAGAATCGCGATCAATTTTAAACAAGTTCCGCGAGCAGTCCGAACCATTTAATCAGCCAAGACGCCGAGAATAACATATCGAATTACGTAATGCTATCGGGGTCGTTAAATATGTATGACGATGTCTTCGCAGACTAGAGGTTCTGAGTTTCGGTATAATTTGTCAGGCAGTGGAGTCACGGGAAACTATGTTGGGAGATGAAGAAAGAGATACGAAATGAAAAGCAGTCTGACGCATTATGTGGACGCGCCGCTGCCTGGCTCGATCGATTTTCAATCAATACGTTTCTCGGCAGAAGAAGGGTTTCGCGTCGAGTAATCTTGGGAGCCGGACTAAGACAAACTAAATTATACCGCGAAAACGAGCCAGAACTCAACATAGTCCGATGAAATCTTCAAAACTTCAGAAAATCTAAAACTTACACCGCTTTGATAGGTATGAAACATTTAGTATCTTAGCTGTACTGTCAGAACTAAATTCAGAACGTTTTATCTTCGTTAACAGAGCAGGAACGTTTAGAATGTACAATTTTTTTAAATAGGTTACCTAAAATGTATATGTAAACATAGTTCCAATTTCTAATGTCTATTTCATAAATGCTTTCGAGGAACGTTCCTCATTCATTGAACAAAATATCTAGGTGTACGTCTAGACATTTTATCATTTAACCCTTCATCGGTGTTCTTAAACAATTGTACAAGTTGAGTGTTCAGTGAGAGTTTAGTGAATATCTGTAGTTAGTGAATATCTTTGCCTTACTACCTTGTTCTTCCTCGTTATGTGATTCCAAGACATTTTACTCAGGAAACTAAATGGTATCACCCGAGACTTAAAAGTGCCAACTGGTAACATTTAACACTTACTTATCTCAAGGTTTGATTCATTTTATATTGTTGATTAATATTTGGGTTAAATACCAAATAAAACATTGAATTAAAATGCTTTAAAACCTTGATCGAACTTTTCAAATTGCTGTTTTTATTTCATTGATCAGAAATATTAAGGTCGTCCACATAAGAAAACCGATGTGGAGTTAATAAACGTTTTAAAACGTTTTGATCGTTACAGAAACCTGAATGCAACATGTGAAACAATGTTCTTCGAACCTTTTCTGAACTCTTGGTTCCCTCACAATAACCTCCATTCCAATTAAAATTGCCCGAAACACCCTCGACCGATTCGAATTTCGGCCCAACGAATTGCACAACGTCTCGAGTCCCGCAAATGAAGTTGTCTAACTCTAATTTATACTCGACTCGTGGCGGGACTTCAGTGCCGGCATTGTTAGGTTCACGTAGCGCAGCATCTGGCATACTCCGTCGGCGACTTTCGTCACCACCTTAAAGGTTGAGTTCGCGACTCGAGCACAGCGGCGCATCCTTTAGTCGGGCCTCTACTCTAAATGCGAAGGTGTCTTCGCGGTAGCCAACCGTGTGAAAATACGTATTGCGACGGCAATGTGGACTACTTTGCGCTCCGGCCGGCTCCGGTGCCCTTTAAAGATCCCGCGACTTTTTTTTTTAATGCGCACGATCGGCGTTACGCTTGCGAGGTGAAAATTTGTTAAACAATGATGACATTGCGCAACGTGCCGCTGATTTCGCTAGTCCAACGCGAATTCCAATCCGCTTGGTCACTCGGAACACCCACGTGCGTCGCTCGGTAGCTCGGACCCGCGCGAAATGGCCGGGCGAAACTATAAATCCGCTCGGCCGGAATAAAACTCGCGTAGCCCGCGCTCGTTAACATATCGTAATGCCGAGGACAATGTATTCGCGGCCATCCATTATGGCGATTTACTTTTATTGTGCTGGCAAATATTTTGTCCTGCAAATCTCGCGCTTTATTAACTGCGCTGCATTCAAATTTCGGGCAATTCGCGCGCGTTTCGGGAGGGCGCTGCTGTCGGAGCAAATTAATGTTTCGAGGTTTAACTCGTCGTTTTGGGGCAATCCTGGTGGAAAAAAACTGCAAAATGCTGCAAATTCCTTTGGATCTGGGAGCCTTCAGAGTTTTTAAGATTACCCCTAGGAAAATGATTTCGCCAAAAGTTCACGACTCTCTAAAAAATAAAAAAAAAATAATAATAAAAAAATCTAGAAAACGTGTTGAAAGTGTATTTTGCAGAGTTTAGCCAATTTTTTCAGATTTGTATTCCGTAAAAATACATTTTCAGAGTTACCTAGTAATTGTCGAACTTTTGTACAAAACCTCTCGATTAGGGATTTAAGTTTTCGAAAATCTGCGAAGGAAATCTTTGGAGATTTGCAGAAGTCCCAATTTCAGCAATTTTTAGAGTTTTTTCAGATTTTTTTAGAGTTTTACCGAGTTTTGTAGAGTTTTGAAGAGTTTTGTAGAGTTTCTGCAAATCGATTTAAATGAATTTGCCGTCTTCTGCTAATGTTTGCAGACTTCTTTTTCCACCATTGAATTGTTTAAGAAACGAAAAAAGTCGCATTTCCTCGCAGGGCATTATTTTAACGCAAATTGTCGGTGGAAACGCGGCCTACCCTGAAGCGAGGCTATTGCACGGCTACAAATTTGCCCGGTCTTACGAAATGAAAAGCTGCCAATCGCTGATTGGAGAGGTCGATAATATTTTGCGGAATTACAGATTTCGCGGCGATCGAATTCCAATGTTCTTGAGCTGATCACAGAACGGGCTGTAATGTGAAAAGGAAACTGCAACGAGGTGCTCGAGCGCTGGGAGTATTTAGTCGTCGGTAATGCGATTCGATTTCTCAAATAATTCGAATCAATTGCTTTGTTGGCGCAAAATAATGAACATGCCGACGCGTAGCCGGGCGTAAAAGAATTCAACAGTAATTACATATTATGACAGCCCATGAATGGCGTTACGATTGTTCAACAATTGAACTTTGAGAGGAAATCAAGCGAGCGACTTTGAGTTCATTCGTTTAAGAATCATAACGCTTTATTAATCGCCCATTGGAAAGTTCGAGTTTTATGCATCTATCAACGGTAGGCGGATTTCATAATTCTGCGACGCCTGGAATCGGCTACTTTCCAACCTCTTGAACTAATATTAATGAGTCGTTCGAATAGTTCAAATAGTTTGTGTACTTCAATTTTCATCCATTTAACTTGAGAATTTCATATTTTTTCATTTTCATCTGCGACCAAGACCAAAGTACACTTGATACAGTGTAACTAAATAAACACAGTATTATTCGAATTTTTTCTACGAAAACTTTAATCCGGTCTTAAGTGTGATCATTTTGAATCACCTAATTTCATTTCAAAAACAGTAATAGCTTATTGCCGTCGTAAAGTCGAGTAGACCTGATAAATGAAACAACTTAATAACACCGTATAACGAACCGTCTTTATGACTCGGCACGAGAGAATCGGTGTTAACGTCACGGGACGTTTTTATATCAGGACATTATTATTAATTAAACATTTAATCACGTGCGATTTACCCCCGCTACGAAACTGTATTGTTCTCGCGCATAACATCATCGTTGCCTACGATCTCGGCAGACCAGAAAATGTTGCAAACTCATAATTCCGGCTTATCTTTGATCTCATTAATAAAGTTATCGGAGAGAGGAAAACTTAAATAGCCGACCATAAGTGCATGCAAAGGATGATTACTTTCACGCTTCCTTCTAAACTTAGAAATTACATCTTCGTTATCCAAAAACAAATACCGCAAAAAAGCATCGAGCCATCTAAGGGAACAACTCGCGCCATTTTTTTTCCTGAAACGTCGCCTTTCTTTAAACTTTTTCCTCGAATTCTGCCGCCACCCGGAGTTAATCCGCGTCACCTTTAACAAGGCCTCGAGCATTCGACGCCTTTTTACCCGGCTATTTGCTCCCAGCCGTTGTTTAACGCTTCGTCTGATACCGTTTTTACGACTATTAGTCATAGTTGTTACCCCACCCGTCACAAATTGTTCCACCGTGGAATATAGTTCAGTGTCACTATCAAACGCAACTGCGCTTCGACCGGGCGAAATGCCCCGATTTGCTTCCAATTAATTAGAAAGTTTTTTTCCCTCGCCCGTTGTTGTGAAATCGCTGACAAAGTGGCGCGCTTCGTCGGTTACATAAATTCGGCATAACACAGCCATAAAAATGATTGCTCCGAAAACGCTGCGCATTTTTCGCGTTTTCTTTGCCATTATATAAATATTCACGCGCCGTTGCAAAACCCGACGATAAAACACATCCACGTGCGAAACAATGGACCGATCGGCGTAAAAAGCCACTCGAACCGATCGCCGGTTTTGCGCGGCACAATCGTCCGGCGGTTTCGCGTTTTTGTCCGATCGGCCCGCGGAATTGCCGCTGAACAGTCGGAGGCGATCCCGCGGCGCTGCTAATTATGATGCAAAGCTTTTTATCGATCGGCAAAAATGACAAAGGAATGCGCGTGGCGCAAGTAACCGTTACGTTTTTACGAGATATACGCGGTCTTTCCGATTCTAAGTAGAAAGTCACGGGGATTGCCCCACGCACGGACAAAAAGCACTTTCATTACGCGGATGTGATTCATGTTGGGGTGTTCCCGCGGTGTGAATGGATTTTGAGTTACGAATCGCGGAACCTGATGCTCGGAATCTCGCTATTGAATTTGAGCATTTTAGATGTTTACGAATTTTTTTATGGTAATGAGAAATTTTTTCAATTTTTGACCTTCTTTATTAATTTTGACAATTTTTAGGACTTTGAAACATTCATCTGCTTTAATGAAAGTTGGGTTCACTCATTACACTGGCTAAAATTGAGAATGAACAATTCAATTAAAATGTAGAGTATTACTCAATGGGTTGTATTAAACGTGAATTAAAACAAGCAATTTAGTTCAAATGAAAACGTATTTTTCGACCTCAAAATAATTAGTTTCTATAATTAAATTGTAAAATATGGCATCTCGACCGGCTTGTAATTACACAATAAATGCGAATTATGGATAATTCTGGCACCGATTAACAATTCAACCAATCAATGAATAATTGACAGTTAATTAACAGCCGAGTCTCTCTTCCGAAGTGGTTGCAGATAATGTGTTGGGCGCCCAAGTTTGTCCATTAACAATTAACCTCCAATCGAAGCAAGTTTTCGTAAATCGAGATCAATTTTTCACCCACCCCAAACCAAATAATACAAAGATAAATAAATAAAACTTCTAACTCATTTTGGGCGAACATATTTCAGCGGCGCGCGATAGGGTAATTTCGCGAGCGGTAATAACATCATCCCAAAGATTTCATAAAAAAGTAATATTTCTTCGGGTTAGCGAAATTCGCGGGCTCATTATCTCTTAAAAATGATATGTTGCGCCTTAATGCGTTTCGGAGCGCGAAAAAGAGCCTGCCTCGCATATTCCCGCTATTTCGCGCAATCATCCACTCTCTCGCATCGAACAATAGTTCGCCCGATAAAAATTATTCCAGTTATGATTCTCCACCCCCAAACAATCGAACTCGCGCCTTTCCCACGAAATTCGGTACACGAATGCTGCATTTTTAATCGCGAAAGAGGAGTTATTTCCACTTAAAAGTAGTTTCGCTCAGCGGCGCTTAATTATTAAACCTATACTTCATCGCCCAGTGTTTCTTTTTGCCACAAAGCGGTCATTTTTAATGCAAACCGGCACTTTTAAATGTATCCTTTTACCGTCAAAGGAGCGCCACCTATCATACATTATTCCCTCGCAAATCCGTTGCTTATTAAATCATCTCTGCAACTTTTCATCGACGCTTCCGCGCTCTAAACATTTTATCCGACACGTGACACAGCGATTTCCTTAAATAAGCAACATGCCTCGGCGAACAAGCATCATCCCCTTTTTTCCCGTGTCCCTTCTGTTTTTCCGCCGTGGCACGTGTCACGCGTTTCGCCAAAGAAAACGTCACGTTTAATTCCGCTTTCAAAAGTCCGTGTTTTGTTTTCGGAATATGAATTTTGCCCTTCCCAAAAATGCATTCAAAGGCGAAATCGCCGAAAAACGCGTTAACTTTCATTTTCACAGTTTGCGAGTCCGCAAATTGTGTTGCGAAAAAAATGTGCGATTGAAACGTCGGCGTCGGTCCAAATCGGGCGTCCACCACTGCGCGCAAAAAAGGCACGTGTCGCGAGCGGTGGGGCTGCGTCGCTCGAATCGAACGAAAGAGCAACGGAATCCCGGCCCACAGGACCCGATTCGCGTAATTTGCGAAGGCCGCGCGCGAACCTAAAGGCCCCGCGTTGGGTGTGTCGACGGTGACCTTCTTGCACAATGGGTTGAGCCTCCCATCAGCGGATATGATTTGAAGGGATCAGCGGGGGCGCGGTCGCGATCTTGCGAACTTACTATAAAAGGTCTAGGAGCGACGTTCGAAGGCACACTCGTCGATCGTCAGCCAGCAGTATGAAGACCTTCGTAAGTACTCCGACCGAGAGCGAGAGCGATAAGCGGAAGTGCCGGCTCCCGGTTATTGGCATGGCGAAATCCGGCCGCAAAGATACACCAGTGACGAGAGTGAAGGGGGTTGGCGGCGGCGCCGCTGGCCCGCGAACCTGCAAAATCAAGTGTTATTGCGACCGCACTAAACGACCCTCGATAGTGAATTGTTGTTGACAGTTTGAAATGCGACGAGCGCGCCGATATTGCGCCTGCAATTTCGCGCTAACCACGGACAATCGACGCGGGATTCGAGGGGTTGAAAAAAGGGCACTTTTGACGTTTTTGTAGCGAAATTTGACCAGTGCGATCCGGTGGAAGGAAGGGGGGGGATTTGTGATTTTCGACCGATCCGTAGAGTTTTCCATTTTTACGGCGACAATCAGAATCGAATTCCACCCGCGTAATCTACGTCTGACTTTTATAATGACTAAAAGTTTCGCTGGCATTTAACTGTTCTCGGTTTATAAATGCCTCTGCGGGACAGTATTTTCATGAAAATTTGGTTGACTTGAAATTGTCTTCGTGTAGAAAAAGTTGTAATGTATGTACGGGTTTTATTTCCCGGGGGATTTCCTTTTTTCGCGGCTCTAAAGTATTCGGTGTAATTAATATTTATACACATTCTTTTACGCTGACTGTCCGCAAATGGCCGGGTTATTAAATATTATGGGGCCGAATTATTGTGAAACGGGGCGTTTTATACCGGTGTAATTGTCGGTAACATTTGAATGCGATTTTAATGGAGTGATCGTTTTACGCGTTTAAGATCACAGGTAATCGTTTACGTGATGAAGCAGTTTCTTCTTCACGACAATTCGTTACATTCATTTTTGTGACCTTTGTCTCGTTTTATTCTACTTAACAGTTCCATTACGTAACGCGTATAACAGTTTTTGCTCGGACTCTGAAAGGATTATTAATGTTTTTTAAATTTTAATTTTTATTTCTCGAGCAGTTCGCCTATTTAAAAAAGTCCGTTTTTAACTCTACACCCATTACACTTATAACAATTATAACAATGCACACCACTTTACCTTCCCTACCGAATTCAAATTCTCCATTCCAGATTACTAAATACAATTTCAAATACGCAAATTCGTTTTTCACATTTGTCCCTCATTTCCAAAACCCATTTCAACAATCGATAATTTTTTCAATCCCCTTTATAAATTCTTTTTACAAATTTCATATTCCAAATCCTTTTCTTTTTTGTCGATATAAGTTCACTACTTTCGCCTCGCAATTTTCTGTTTGAGCACCGCTAATTTCTAATTCAGCGACTGACATTTCCAAGGACTAATTTAAGTACACGTATCGAACCATTGCTTACAGATTGCCTTAACACTCCTCGTCGCGACCGTTACCGCCGCGCCTAATCCAGGCGTGTATGGCGGACATGGTTACGGTTACGGTCTCGGGTACGGAGGTCACGCCGGAGGTTACGGCGGTCATGGCGCCTATGGGGCCCATGGTGTGGCGATCAGCGGACCAGTTTTGGGACCAGCGTCCGTAGCTGGACCCCATTTGGGCGCCGCCTCCCTTGCCGGTCCAGCTATTGGACCATCTCACCTCGCCGGTTCTGTCGCTGGTCCGGTCCATGTCTCTGGAGCCGTTGCTGGTCCCGCTGTGGTGACCGCTTCTGTTGCTGGTCCAGCCCACGTTGAGGGATACGACGGTGGATACTATGGTGGCGCTGGATACGGTGCTGGCTATGGTGCTGGTGTCGGTGCTGGTTATGGTGCTGGTGTCGGTGCTGGTTACGGTGCTGGCTACGGTGGTAAATATTTTATTATTATTTGTCTTCTTGAGGGGGTTTGATATTCAATTCAGGAAACTGTATTGTAGGGGCAACAACATTGCGAACGCAGTATCGGTATAAAAACTATAAAAAATCGATAAAGTATATATCGTATAGTACTATAATAGTTTTTAATTAATAGAAATATTAGGAAAAAATTAAAAAAAACATTGCCTCGAACCTTGATGCATTTAAAGCAGCCAGTTCTTTTAACTTTATTTCTAAAAAATTGCGAAAATAAGTTAAGAAAAGAAAAAAAGCTTAAGCTCTAACTTTGCCTTCCTTCTCATTATATCTATAAGAAGGAAGATATTTTTGTTCCTATTTCTATAAGATTTTATTACACAGACATTTGATTTTTTATTTTTCATTTTTTTCATTTTGTAGATTTCGTTGGCTTGTGATAAACATTCCCGAGCTAAATTATTTCCGTTTCAACTTGAACGTATTTTATGAATTAAGAAACAGACTTGAATTCGAAAACTTCGAAGTTGAAACCGTTTTAATTAACAATTGAAATGAATTCTTTAGAGTTTGTTTTATACGAAAAGTCTTTTTCGTAAAACTGCGGGAGTTTGTTTAGCGGACGATTTTTTGCGCAATTTCGCATACATATTTCCGCCGAACACAAACCACCGGGAAAACCAACGGCAAGCGTTCTCTTATATTTTATTCAAGCGCCCGAAAGCCCAATAACATTTTCATATCAAAAGAATATAAATAAACGCATAACGCAACTTCGACTGTAACCGAAGACATCGCGCGCGCATTTCCCCCGTCGCCCGTTCTGCGGCTACGATGCCTCGCACAAAGTACAAATTACGCACCGACGCTAAGCGGAAACTGTTGCCCGTTTAACGAAATGCAGTGTAAAAATGATTTATGCCCGCGTAATAAAGTGAATTATTAGCCGACGCGACGGATAAATGTCCGACGAAATTCTCATTTAGCTGCGCGCCTTTTTCGCAAACGACTTTTATGGAGCCGCTGAATGTCTAGAATCTGCGGATCATTTCGGGATATTAATTGGGCGGATGTGTTACCGATTTTTGGCTATTCCCATTGACTAATGAAAAATCGCTGTTGTAGTCGAAAGGGCTTGAGTCTTCTTTGGAAGTTACGTAGACACCGTTGAATTTCACCTGAAACATTCGTTTAAATTAAAAATCCTGACATTCATAAAAAACCTGACTGACTAGGTTTAAGTTGGAAGTGATTTAGTGTAGCCTAGTTACATTTGATCAAAGTTCATAACATTTGCAGTGTAATTCATTTTGTCTAAAGCAGAATTTATTTAGGTAACGATTCCATTTCGTGCATAAATCCCTTTGTTTCCAGAGGATTATATATTAAAGTCTACATGAAAGTGAAAACATAAACACTGAGGCAATTGTTAACCTTTAATCAATCAATACGATGACTGGAACTAAAACGAAAAATTACAATTCGCCCAGTATTACTCTAAAAAAGCCCTCGCAAAATTAAAACAAGGCTAGCATTTTTAAGAATGAGTAATTATCCTCGCTAAACGTTACACTCCCAAAAGGTTCCTGACAAATTAGGCAATTTTTGTCCTCATCGCCCACAACACAGCACCACCTTCCGAAAGCCCAGTCATTTTAATTACAGCTTCTCCTCGTACCGACCGACTCTGGCAATTGACACAATTTCGTTAATCTCAAGCTTAGAAGGCGTCCCATTTGATTTGACATATACCGCTCGGATAATATAACCTTTCCCGTAATAACCCCGGCGCAGCGCAACTCGAAGATACCGCAGCACTGCTGCGAAATTACGTTAACAAACATATCCGCAATGACATTTACCGGCCGAGCATTGTTTATTGCAACACGTTACGCCGGGCCGTAATTGGCCGCACTTTTTTCGTCGTTGATTTACTCGCGAATCATTATTAATTTGTAACTAATAAAAAGGCGCTCGCGCGATCCGCGTGCCGCCAATTGAATTATCACGGGCGTTAATGCGCGCGCAAATGTCAAATGTAATCGTTGAAATAGTTCAAGGTTTCGCGATATTTATGCACGGGACTTTGCGGGCGTGAGATTCCGCGACGATCACTGTTAAAAACGATGCATTGAGTCAAAAAAAAATTGCAGTGGGTCAGAGCAAATTTCCTTTCAATAATGTTACAAAAGTAATTTGCATTGGGACAATACTTCAGTCGTAGTGTTTAATTAATACATATTGTCAATTCAACGGGTATTGATTATATGCAAATATACATTTTAAGTATGTCGTCGGAAGTGAGGTAGATTTTAATACTGATAAAAGTAAACTAAAACCGTTTAAAAAATTAAAAACAAGCATTTGCAAACAATTGCGATTTTATTTTGTATACAGACAACAAATATTAATTTCAGGAATTATAAATATCAAGTTCCGATTATGTATTCCTTTTTTTATTTTGTCGTCAATATTCCATCGTTCAGTATCAGAAATAAAAATACGATGAGTTTTACATCGAGTTATACTATTCATGCGCTATTCTCTCAGTCATAACTTTCTCAAAATGATTAGTTTTTTTCTCAAACAGATCATTTTTAAAGTGACGAGGGGTGTCCATGATTGGCATTCTTTATAAAAAAGAAAAGAAAAAACGACGAAAACTGCTTGAAACTGAATCGCCGGAAGACCGTTGTTCCAGTGGTTATTATGCGGGCAAAAATTATTATGCCGGCAAAAATGCGCTTCACTTAACATAATCCCGGGCAATTTGGGACCAGAATTTGACAAGGGTCTAGAATTGCCCGCGATTACGCCAAGAAGCATTATTCAGCCGGGAAATAAATGTTTTTGTTGGCGTGGCGGGGAGGTTTAATGGAAAAAATTTTTGTCCCATAAAATTGCGGGATCCAGGTTCCTTGTCGGAGTAATCGGTTTGTGACGTTGGGTGGGGGTTTCGGAAAGAAAATCACTGGAAAGGGAAGTCAATCAAATTGTAGACAATTGTTGCAGATAATCAAATTGTAAATAAATGTTTATGTTATTGCTTTCTTGTTTTATTGATTGTTTTAACGCGACGATCTATTGTGGCGTTTGTTGCCTAGAATAACGTTACAGTTATTGTATGATTTCGTTTGTTGTGTCAGAGTAATACCACCTTAAGGTACCAGGTAATTAATTAGTTAATTAAATACATAGGTTGTTAATTTGACAATTAATCATTCGATGGAATAATTGCGCAATTAAGATAATGAATGACAGGGATGTACTGAAGAAAACAGCTTAGAGGAGTGCATTGTGGTTTCAATCGAATTTAGGCAAATCAACGTAGGATTGGAAGTGAGAAATAATTGTTTTAATTGCTTCAATACTGCTTCGAAATAGCTCGATGAAAACTTTTGTTTGCCGAAAACTCATTGGATTGGTTTTGTTGATTCATCTACTTCTAAAATTATGGAAGAAGTAAATTATTGGGTATAAACTATAAGTTATAGGTAATTCCCCAAGATTGATAAACTGCTTGAAATAATAGGAATTTTGCTTCGTGCTAAATGATTGACAGTTTAAAATAAATGATCAATAGAAAATGATAAATTATCAGCATCGTGTAATAATAAGTTAAACATGGTAAGTTATAAGCGCACAATGATGAATAATCAATGATTAATAAACAATGAACTGTTATCGACTATTCGCAATCATTGATGTGTTTCTAGATACAAAGTATTTTTCGTTTATGAAATGTAGCATGAGGTGTTAGAAATGGTCAACGTTAACTGGACGACGATTTTGATCGTGGCAATGATCTGTGATTTATGATCGATTATAATTTATGAGTAAAAGATAAATCATGAATAATTTATTATTTGATGTTAATTATTGGGTATAAACCGAAGGATCAAAAACCAATTATGAAACATGAATATTTAATTAGGAGCTATAATTGTATGAAAAATGTTACATTTTACAATAGTTTAATTGTGGCTGGTATTATGCAAATGTTTCATAATTATAATTAGTGTATGATTACCAATCGATTGCACCAAGGAAAAAATGTGAACTTAATTAACGTATCCTTGTTTTCCCTACATCCATAAAATATATTTCATTATATATTCTACCAAAAGTGTCGTTTGTAAATTAAATTAATTTTTAAAAAAACCTTCATCGGTAATTTCACAGATAATATCTTAACTGTTTCATCAAGGAATATTACCACAATAATATTTCATTAAGCAATTCAGAAGTTTCTTTGATATAACATCCAAGTGAAATTCGTTGCATTTCTTCTTGTGTATATATTTGTTTGATTTAATGTTTTGTATTTGTCGATAAATAATACAAACCAAAATTAGATATCCTTCTTGATTAGCAAATGTCATCAAGTCAAATTATAAATATTACTTGATATACATTGACGGATATATACAATTGCTTACAGTATACCCTGAAAGCGCACATTGCAGTGAATACATTGAACCAATTCATTGTAGTAAAGAAATAATATGATAAAGAAATAAACAAAGAAAATAAACAAAGATATTCTTGTTCTTATAGCTATAACAGGTTACTTTGTAGACGCCCTTTGTGATAAACATTCTTGAATTAAATTATTTTCGTTTCATCGTAAACGTATTATATGAATTAACAAACAGACTTGCATGCGAAAATATCGATGTTGAATCCGTTTTAATTAACAACTGAAATGGATTCTTGAATGCTGTTTAGCGATATCTTTTAACGAACGACTGTTGCGCGATTTTTGAAAAATAATACTTGATAATAATTATTTAATTATTATTAATCAATAATATTGTAGTAGGTTCAATGTACCGGTATACTGTAGTAACAACAGATGTACACTGTAAAAAAATACAGTTTGTAAAGTTCAAGTTTTAACTAAACAGCTATGAATGACAGTTCTTGATTTCATTGCCTACAGTGGACATATAACACTCCGAAAAACGAGAAATTCAAAGCAATTTAATTCTATTGTTGAACTCCCCGTTAAAGTTTCATACAAGATCAAACAAGAAAAAGGAATCTTTAATGAAATACTATTGTGCGACCTGAATTTCATAGCACTGTCATAATATGTCATGGAATTTCTTGACTTATTATAAAGTTTCTTGATTTATTATAAAGTTAATTGAAACTTCATCAATGATCATATACGTGCCATTACATATGTCTCTCTATCCGCTTTATCCAATTATCCCACACAAGGAAAAACCAACCACTGATCTAGTTCCGTTGTATAATATATTGAAATTGGATAGATATGTTCCATTAGTAACAGTTTCTAATGAATACAGTCTTGAACCAATGGTAATTCCGTCTTAATTTCGATACTATCGATACTCTTAGAAAACGAGGAAGCAAAAACAACTAAATATATTTATTTGCACCATATATAGTTATGTTGAATATACTGTTAGTCAGTTCAAATAAATATTTATCATAATTCAAAATTCATAATATTTAATAATGGATATTAAATATATTCAAAAATAAAGTGATATCTAAACCCACACA
>JABFPB010004614.1:0-14623 GCA_022817645.1 Ceratoteleas bidentatus
ACTTAATAGCATTCCAGATACATTACTAGAATTTTTTAATAAAAATTGTTCATTAATACTGTAAATGAAATATATTTCAAGATACCATTTCAAATAGTAAAGCTTTACTATTTGAAATGGTGACTTTTACCACGTAAGTGGTTATTCTTACCACTTAGTTTTCTCACTGTAGCTTCCTTCTAACAATTCACGATGCAATGTATCCCAACTTCAATCCAATTTTTTCGACTTAAATTTTTCCCAAGGTTTAAACTCCAAACACAATGGACACAGCATACCCCGATTACCATTTGCAGCATGGTAAAATGAATAATAATTTCCATTTTATTTATCAGTCTACCACATATCATCTTCCATTCCAAGGCTAAATCAATGTTACCCACTACCCACACCTATCAATCATCACCATCTCTTTCCTCCTATCCCATCCACATCTCCCCATCCCCAACCGATTTTCACAATACCTCCAAATTACCCGCAAAGAAAACAAACTCCACTCCCCAACCATCTACAATGTCTACTCCTTCTCAAACAACCCCCCCCCCCCCACCCAAATCAGCACACCGACCTTGACTTCGAAATTGCCTCATCTTACCACAACGTTCCAGACTTCGTCCATCTTTTGCGTGACCGACAGCATGGGGTGCATATGTTCGACGAGCCGATCGATTTTGCTTTGCCTCGAGCGTGGCTTCGTGGTCGTCAGGTTGGCGGCAGGTGCATTTTTGTCGACGACCGCGTCGTGCACGTCTTTCATCATGCTGTAAACCGAGCCCAGATTCTCCGACACGAGGTTCATGTGGAACTGCAGCTTGCGGTCCATATTGCCCGTCGCCTGGCGCAGGTTCTCGATCTCGATGGTCACGTGGTTCATGACCTCGTTGCTCATCGCCTTCGTGATCTCCACGACGTTCATGCTGATCGGCTTCTTCTCGCTCGCCTCCGCGTTGATATCGTCACTCGGCAGGAAGTTGTTGTCCAGCTGGTTTTTCAGGTTGACCAGCTTGTTGTCGATGTCGGACACTTTTTGATCCAGCGATAACAGCTTCTCGCCGAGGGACTCGGGTGACGGCTCATCGTTATGTATCAGACGAATTATAGGAACTGCAACAATTTCACAAGAAAGTTACTCGAGGTGACGTTACGTGCACGTTGACGTTGCGCAATCGGCCCGGGCGGCGCAATAATAGTTCGGAGCCGGTTTGCTCGCGTGCAATTTCGGCACCGGCCGTACATTACACGCGCGAATTCAAACGAGCGGCGCACTTTGTGCGAGCGCAGATAAATTTCGGTGGCGGCCGCGCGTTTAATTGGACGCGCCAGAGTTTATTAGCGAGAATAAAGACGTTTCACTGCGGACGGCTTCTTTGGGTTAAGAATTTTTTATTGAAGTTTAAGGGAGACATCAGTCTGGAGAGAGGTTTAGGTTTTGAGTATTTAGTCTAAATCCAAAAGTGTAAAGGTTGATTCAACGTTACGGAAATCCTTGAATCAACGTTGGTTCAGCGTTAGTGGATAAGTGATTCAACGTTGAGACAACTTACGAATGTTTGGGTTGCGGATGGTTGAATGTTTTCAGAAAACGTTGAAACAACGTTGAGTCAACGTTGATTCACGGTTGAATCAACGTTGTCGGCTAAATTATGAATTAAAGGTGGTTCAACGTTGAGTAAAGATTGAATCAACGTTGACAATAATCAGTGTATCAAAGTTGAATCAGCGATGAATGAACGTTTGAGAACAACTTTGAATAAACGTGAAATTAAGGCATCGAGTAAAAACTTTAAAATTTCGCTATATACCCTAAGGGAATACAACGATCAATCAACGTTGAATCAACGTCGATTCAACCTAACCAACGTTGAATCGACGTCGATTCCACCTAATCAACGTTGACTCAAACGATGTGTTCGCTTAGGGATACTATTAAAAAGTTATAAACGTTTCTTCAGCTTTGAGTCAACGATGTTATCAAATGTTGATTCAACGTTGACTTAACCTTCGATAGACGTTAACATGTTGCTGAATCAACCCTCGTTCAACCTTAGATTAACGTTGACTTAACCTTAGCAGATAACGTTGATTCAACCTTGATCAAGCGGACACTCCTAAGTTGACTCAGTGTTGAATCACTCAGCAACGTTGAACCAACGTTGATTCACGGGAACCCGTGATTTCGGGAACGTTGAATCAACGTTGATTCAACTAACATGCTCCCTTAGGGTAATTTTAAAACCCGAATACATCGTAAAAGTTCCATTTAGACTCAAAAGCCAACCTAAAAATCTGACCACAAAAGTTCACAACTCCAGAAACCTGTTTGCAGACTGATTTCGCATTCCCTTGGCGTTGATTAATTATGAAAACCGCCGAACAAAGCGCCGCCTGCCACGAGGTGACATTCGTTAGCAGATCGTCGGGTGGGGAAAAAATCATTGATTGATGAGAACAGTAGTCTACATCTGCGTCTCCGATATGAGACGTCGATGCTCGGGACATCAGTCACGAACGCCGGCACTCGCTGAAGAGTGTTCTAATTTAAAGGCCTAATTATCGGCTTGCGAGTGATACGCCGGCTTATCGTGCATAAACGAGAGAATGCCCACAAGAATGAACCACTTCAGTCCACGCGAAGTGCCCGGGTCTCTCTCTTCTTACTGAAAATCGGTTCCTCCAGAAATCCGATCGGTTAATCGAAGCTACCCTAACAGAGACACCTCTAAAACAAGTGGATTCAACGTGGAATCTACGTTGAATCTACGTCTGAATATTCCTCCACGTAGAATCCACATGGATTCCATGTTCGATGTCTATACGGGTAGCTGGATAGTTAAGTTTCGCCGAATTCCGCCGATAGAGGGCGTTCTGATTTCGCGCGGCAGCCGGTCGTAGAAAGTGAAACCGCGGTGAGAAGTCGTGAAAATCGGCGATTTCTGCGGCTGGTTCGAGCGGTTACTTAATAAACCGATTTTAATCAGGCTTTTTGCGCGGCGCGGCTGCTCTTTTGAAATGAGCGTTTCTGGCATTAATGCGAGACGGAAGCGGGCAGTTCGGGTTTCTGAGCTGCAAAGTTCGAACTCTTATCAGAATTCGTCAGCTTTTTGCGCGGAGAGAGGTTATGTAAATTGACGTCGTAAAAAGGAACGGGCGGCGGTTAAGTAACGGTCTTTCAAACATTTTGTAACGCCGGCGAAAATCGTGAGCGGTCAAAATAGAGCTGCTTTCTGTCCCGGCGTCGAAAAACCAGTCAGCTGTCCCCTTAACGAAACCGATGCCAGAAATAGAGATTTCCTGCGGTAAAAAATGAGCCCTAAAAACCGACACTAGACACATGAGACTCGTTTCCTTCTGGTTCCGAATCCAAAATTAAATTTCCAGAATCCCATTCCTTTTACACGTGTTGTGGTTTGTCGGAAAAAGTGTCGAAAAAACGCACCATCGCCGTCGGGCCTGCTTCTGGTCTCCGCTATTCTCGAAGCCTCAGCGACTTCCGGAGGCAGCGGGGGTTGCGCGTGGAACAGCTTCAAGTCCAACGTCCGCAGCTTCGTGATCACTGCATCTGTCTTGTCAATGTTGTCGTTGACCCGCGAATCGAGTGCCTCCACTCGCCTCATCAAATGCTCCACGGCTTTGTCCAGGTTTTCTATCCGCTGCAGCTTCGATTCCAAAGTCGAGACGATAACTTCGAAGACGTTGAAGAGGTATTGTTCTCTGCGGAAAAGAAACAGAAACAACGTTAGCAATCATTCGGGACAGATTTATGCAATCGAAAGTGTTTTCGAGTTATATGAGGAAAACGCAGAAACAGTATCGAAGTTAGGACTTAAATCACAATGAGAAAACTATACCTTATGTCTATGAAAAATAATTATATGGCTCATGGAAATGAAAACCATATTCGGTGTAATTGGAAGAAATTTCGATATCTATTCCATTTCATATAAAATTTTTGTATGGGTATATATTTAAGGGACATATATACCCATAAAAAATATATGTCGCATATATGTGGCATATTTGCGACCATAAATGCTACATATATGTAAAATATATATAACATTATATAAGTCATTTAAGTGCTTCTGTTTCATGGTCCCCATGTATATGACATATATGTGATAAACGTGCGACAAAAATGCAGCATATATGCGATATATTTGCGACAAATATGCGACGTATATGTGGTATATATGTGGCATATACGCTACATATATGCGACATATATGCGACATCATTGCAACATATATGTGGTATATATGCTACAGATATGCGACAGATATGAGGCATATATGTGACATATATGCGACATATGTTCCACATATGTGCGATATAAGTGAAACATATATGTTGCATATATGCGACATATATGTGGTATATATGCTACAGATATGCGACATATATGCGGCATATATGTGACATATACGCGACATATGTTCCACATATGTGCGACATATCTGCGACATATATTCGGCATAAATTTGACATATCTACGACATATATTCGACATAAATGTGACATATCTACGACATATCTGCGGCATATATGCCATATATATGTCCTCTATAAAAAATTTACATGGATGGTAAAAAAATGTTTTTGCACGCTTTTACGAAACGGCATATTCGCTTTCCCATCACCGAACCGTTTCACGCGTACCGATTCGTCAAATAATGAAACGGTCCGTAAACGTTCTGCCCGTTGCCCCGGCCGATCATTATCCATTATCGGTGCAATTTCGCCTCACTTTGCGCCGCGCTTAAACGATTGATTCGTAATCGATCGGCAATTAAACGTTGCAGAAGTCCGGGCGATTAAATTCCGTCGTAACTTCTGTTCGCCGGCGAAATAACGGGCCTCGGACAAAGGCGATAAACGCGCAACCGGCATAATTTCCGTATTCATCGACACTCGGCAATCGCGTCCCGCTCGGGAACAATAACTCGTAAATCCGCGAAAGTCCCGAGCCGATGAGCGGCGCGCGCAATCTGCATTTTAGCGGGCATTAAATGCCCGCTAAACGGCGCATTCGCAATGTAGGTGTGGTTTCGGCGCGGCGAAATTGCGGTTACGCCGAACTAATTCGCAACTTTTACGAGACCGTTCGCGGCGACGTTTTTAGCCGACGATTTATCAGATCGGCGCGGGCCGCGGCGTTCTCGCGCGTATTCGCGCGATTTGCATAATTCGCGGACTAGTCGCGGGCTATAGATCACGGCAATTTTACGCTACGTTATGGGGATTTCGCGAAACATTGTAATGTTGAACATTTGATAGATGAAGTATTGCGGCTGAGTGAAAACGAGTGACGGGTGAATTTATTGTTTGGTAATGTGCAAGGGTAATTCTTTTTCGGTGCGAGAAAAATGGTTTGGTGCAATAGCAAAGTTTTATCGGAATGGTAAGGTCAATAACTCAGACAATTGCGGGCCGAGACAGCTTGGGAGGTTGTCCGTGGGATTTCGATATTTAATTGCGATTGTTTGCGGTGAAAGAAGGTCTCGTTGAAAGAAGGAAAGATTTGTTGAGTTTTGTTAGCTATCGATAATTGTCTAATATTGAGGGACGTCAATTATCTCTGAAGTTTAAACTTTGCAAAAAATGTGTGTAAAAATTCAAGCTGATTAATTTTATTTGTCAAAATTTCAACGATTCTTACCGTCATTGAAATTTTGTTTTGTTTTTACGACATTGCATTATGTTAAGCAAGTTTTATTTAATTCAATTTTCAGGTAAAAGATTTTCAGGAAAAAAACTATCTAACTATAGTTTATAAATTAGATTGATAGAACGAAAAATTAGAAAAATTTACCGCATAGTTTTGAAGGCATATGCTTGATAAATAATTAATAAATATTAAAGAATATAAAAAAATAAGTCTTTGTCACAAAATGAAGCAAAGTAAAGAAATCGCCATTTAATTTTAAATAAGTTATTATATTCGCAAGTTTATAAAGAAAAAACTTCAACAAATCTTAAAAGAAAAAATTTTAACAAATCTTTAGGTTTCATTTGTTTGTACTTAGTAACAATAACAAATATTTAAATCGTATCAAGGAAACTTGAACTAACACAATTATCAAAAAGTACATTATAATTTCAATAATACATTAACTTTTTTTGAGGCCCTAAATATTTGGCCCTTCGTGTAAAAACTACCTTAAAAATAGGTTCCTACTTATGTAGTTGTAAGTGCTGATTAGATAAGCAATGTGACGTAACTAAAAATTCAGATTTGAGGGGTAATTTCAATGCAGTGAATTCCCGATTGAGTATGTTGGGCGAATGGAGTAGGAGTATCAGTATCCAGGCGAACATATCGTCACGAGTGCCGCTCTACTTATTCTCTTGTCTATCGTGTTATTTTGTTTGGCAGTCTTCGACGAAACGTTGACGGCGTGACAAAGCAACGTGTAATTTTACGTTTTCAGTTTGAATGAAAAGGCGATTGCTTTTCTTGAAAGTTGGTTAACATAGGTTCTACAATGTCGTTGTGATGGAAGAAAGTAGGGTTTTCCGTTGTGAGATTAGTTATTAAAAAGCAATTACCGTATGCGAATATACTGCAAACATTGGTATTAACAGTAAAAAACAAGGGATCTATTAGTCTTTCTTTTGGTAAAATGGTCTTGTTTTAGAACACTTCTTATGTCTTCTCTATAATAATGTCTTTTTATGAAATTCTTATGGTTTCGGAATCTATTTTTGTAGAAATAGGTTTTTCAGATTTTTCTACTATGATTACAATGAAAATAGTTTAAATTTAAACATATTTCGCAAATGATACTTTAATATGGGTTTAAAATATTTGAGAATGATTTATTCAGTTACCGAAAATTAGATAATTAATAAAAAATAGATATAATTAATTACAATACGTTAATGAAATGTAACGATTTTCGAAATAAAAAATGTTATGTCATATACATAAAAGTAGATAGCAATTTTACGGTGAGTTATTTAATAACTCACCGTAAGACAAACTTAAATTTATATCACTAAAACTTTTCAATTTGGAATATAGTATGAAATATAATAATAAAAAAATTGAATCCCTTCACCGGACTCATCATCTCCATGAACTTCATCTTTTTTCTCCAACTTTTGTTCTTTTTGTAACCTTCAATCAATCGAAAGCGCCTAGTTTCCACCTGAACCATATACATAATTCCATATTCCTCACCACACATTTCGATTCTATAATCCCTTGCAAAAAGACCTTACAATTGCATCACCCATATAATTGCCCGACTCTCAACTTCGCTACCATATTTTCGCGAAAAAAATCGACCAATCTCCCGCAGTCAGTCTAAATTAATTGTAAATAATTGCGCGCGCCGATTACCATCAGCCGTCTAATTGCCGCAAACAGCAGAATAATCCCTCAACTTAGCGCCATTACTCGAGTCGTCAAAGTCGCGCAAAAACTAATTAAACTGTTTCCCACTGTTTGTGATACCAAGTGTGAATCGCTCGCACGATTTTGCGCCGTCAGTATGGGAAGAACAAAGCTTCTTGCGCGTCGTCTCACTTGTCGCGTTTTTTCGCGCCCGACATAATCGGCAGCTATTACAGCCGTGTAATTATCGTTTGATGCGACGGTAATAATTGGCGAAAGAAACGTCGCGACTTCGCCATTAAAGGAGTCGTCTCCTGCGGTTATGACGAAAGCCGCGACAAATTGAAAGCGAATAATTAAAAGGATCGAAAAAGTTTATGAGTCAGCCGCGGAGTCCATTCGGAGTCCTGAGTCGGCCGGTGGCCGGATTTCATTAAAAAAGGGGAGTTCATTCATCGGCGAGTAACGCGAGGCGAAATCGAAAGTCGCCGAAATCCGCGCGAGTTTGCCCGAGGAAACTCGTTTCGATGACTCGAGACAATTACGAGGTGAGCGAAAATCGGGCCGAATAATAAGCGCGGTTATGCAAGGGATTGGGTCACTTATGATTTTGGCATGGAAATTGGAGTACGTTTCGATGCGAGGGTAATTAGTTTTTGGGACGAAAGGATGGGATGGGGTTTCGGTTTATCGGCGTTGAGTAATCGGACGTTCGATTACGGTGTGTGACTTTTGTGTTTGTTTTGGAGAAGTGCGATGGAGGGAATCGCTTTTTGGGGGTTCGGATTTAATGAACGAACGCAGCTGTCGGACGATCGTTATCAATGATCGACGGATATTAAAGTTGCGAGCTATTGTTTGTGGAAGATTAAGGTAGTTCTAACATTATAATCAGTCCATGGAGAATTTTATGAAACTTTACGTATGAATTCTTTAAGCAATGACGCACATTTTGCCCAAATGAAGAAGATGACAGTGTGGAAGTTGAGATATTTAATATCAAAGTTGCACACAAATACCTGGGAGGTACATTTTGGTTAATAATTTTTTGTTTACTGAATAGATTTTACTGAAAAACTAATAGAAGTTGCTTTAAATTACAAGGGATGATTGGTAAAAGTTTGAAGATGGTTTACTACATCGTTTGCAAGAAATTGCGAGTATTTGATAAAATGTCTAAGCTAAATGTCTCAAATGTCAAGAAGTGAATGTTGAAGAAAAACTGTGTAATTAGCGAGACGAAAATATTCGTAACGAAATTGCCTAAAAATACATTGTTATTCAATTAGTAAACAAATTATTTACTTGGCCCCTAACTGTACGGCCCTAAACGATGGAACTACCTTAAGTGGGTCAGTTTGATTTATTTCCTCAGAATCACTGCAAAAACGACGTGTTTTATAAGTGTTTTAAAGTAAAACGACTCTTTATAGGCCCTTGTAGAAATAATACCTCTGAAAATCTCTGATAATCTCTGAAAATCTCTGAAAATTGGAATTTTCAGAGAAAACTCTTAAAATCTCTGAAAAACTCTGGCAGTTCCAATTTTGAGAGGTTTTCAGAGATTTTCAGAGATTTTTAGAGATTATCAGAGATTTTCAGAGATTTTCAGAGGTTTTCAGATCATTTTTCAGAGATTTTCAGAGATATTATTTCTACAAGGGGGTTTATATATGGATAGACAGTATATGGTAATATATATTTTACGAAGAAATATTTTAAATTAAAACAGTTTAAGCGTTTTGCATAAAATTTAACACAGAAGCATACAAAATCTATAAAAGTGTTTTAAAATCAAGGACAAATGTCGCTTATAATAAAACACTTCTTTTTACAGTGATCGAACCGAAAATGATATACGTTCTTGTAATTTGTGTAAACTTTGAAAAATGTAACTATTAATTGTTTTTTTTCGTATAATTTTATTCTTAGAGAATGTTTGCCCCTTTACAAGTGTAATGCATTTAACATATTTCGAATATAATGAATTTCGAAATATGTTAAATGTTAAAAAAGCGTAGTGAATTTAAATAATATCTTATGTTATTAAAACGAAACATTTGGAGCAACTTAAGAATTGTTTCCAAAACCAGTTTCCACATTAAAAAGTTCATTGTTTCAATAGATCTTCTTGATGCCAGCAAAATCAGCCAACCGCGTTTCCCCGATCGCCGGAAATGGGGACATTTTCGAAAATTAAAATGGAAACTTTCCTTATCTATCTATAACCTTACGTGAAACGATCCGTAAATTTGACTGAAAATATGCTTAGTTCATGAAGAAATCAGACTATTCAAAATACGCATGCATAGCAAAGGATAGAAACAATTTGCTCTTTTTAGGTTAAGAAAATGAACTTATATTCGGGTGCTCATACATTCTGATTACTTCATTTTAGTAATTCCATTTGAAAGTTAACTAGGTGTTGGTTATTTTAGGAGCTAACCAGAAAATGTATCCAATCAGAAAAATTAAGCAATATTTACGCAATATTTACAGCAATTAATTTACTAAATATAATCTCATATAACTCAAATGGAGCATTAGAGGATGTTTGTGCAAATATTGGACAACGGTATGTTAGAACATATTTTTCTAATTGGGTAGCTAAAGTAACTACTAAATGAACTTTTACTTATATTTTACTTCCACTTTTACTTATATTTATTATAATTAACAATATACACGAAACAAAATTTGCTAAAATTGTAAATCCGAAATTTTCACCAATTTATTTGTTTCGCATAAAACACGTTTAGAATTTCACCCCAAAAAGTAAATCGCACTTCCACCCCAGCAAAATATTGCATAATTCTATAACCCCAAAAACCCGTTGAATTACATAAAACAAAGTACCGCAAATTAATTTGGAACATAAAAATGTATCCTCCAAGACATAAACCTATTTCGCGCACCAAAGAGGGAAAAGGTACACTTGCCCCGGCTTTACATAAACGCCCGAAGTGGCAGAGGTGAATGATCCTGCACGTGATCCAAAAAGCAAAAAGCGCAGCGACGAAGCGCGTAACCGCATTACGTAATGGTCCGCGGCGTGGGTTCTCACGATTTTCGTGAACACACATCTGCAGAGATCATATTCGATCACCGTCGCAAGTTTATTTGCGTGTGTAACCGATTGCCGAGTGAAATTCGGCTATTACCTAACTTGTCCGTGGCGGGCCCGCTGAACCAGTTCCTTCGTAACGTTTGACAAACAAAAAAGCGTAACTTGCAAAAAGAAACGAGAAAACGAGTAGCCGCCGTCAGTTCAGAATTCGGTTTTTGCGGCGCTGCAGACAACTCGACTGCGCCTGTCTTCACTTCGCTTTTCATTCGGAAGAGGGATAACCGCTCGTTCGATTATTCACCGCCATTAACCGAGAAAAAGTTTAATTTCTTCGCACGTAGAACTGCGTTTTTAGGTGTCTGAGTGAGAAAAATACATTATCGTTTGAATAATATAGTAACTTTTTATTTGGCGCCCTAAATATCCAGCCCTGCGTGTAAGAACTATCTTAATTTAATTTAATTTAATCTAATTACAGAAAATCCAATCCCTAACCTCTAAAATACGTAGATTCGAAGTGGAACCTACGTGGAATCTACGTGCGAATGTTCCTCCGTAGAATCCACGTGGATTCAATGTTCGGTGTCTATTCGGGATTATTCTTACTAATTTCAGTGAGCTATTGAATTCCAGGCAATGAAACTTTGAAATTAGAAAACCTCGAAAACTTTCCACCGATGAACACACTCGATGACGGCGGTGTGTCGTAATGCCTGATAGATTCGCGCCGATTTTCGCGCCGATCTTCGCCGATTTTCGCGCCGATCTTCGCCGATTTTCGCGCCGATCTTCGCCGATTTTCGCGTGTTATCGCGATCGGCAACCCGATCGTAAAAAGCGGCCGATTATCTTGGGGATCGGCGAGAATCGTTCGCGGAAACACTTGTCGCGACAAAAAGCCAGAAATCGGGAAATCAAATAAATCCGTCGCCGGGCGAAAGTCGCGCCAGTAAATAAGCGAGCGGCGGTTAATTGATCGGCACAATAATTTAACGGCGAGTTTTCAGCTCACCTTTCGAAACGCGGAAAAACGCAATCTATTGTGCTCGGAATAATGGCTAATGCGACTGTGATTTACGACGGCGAATTCGGCCGGGAAAAACGTCCGCTGAAATTCGATTGGATTAATTTATTCGCGGCAAAAAGACGCCGATTTTTATCGACACGCGATCACGTTGCGATCGGCTTGAATTATTCATTCACATGAAAACGCAGCGGCAATTTATTATTGTTGACTCCAGATTTATCTCGTGCAAGTAAATTGTAGATCACGTCTAGTCGACTGCCGGCGACATTTTATGTACGACCGGCCGATCGAACGGTTTCATTCAGTGGAGGCAAAAATGAGCGCAGCCAATTTGGTACTGTCGTATCACGCTTCTGAGATACCGGATCCAAATTTCAATTCGATCGCAGAAATTTGTAGCACTGAAAAATGGTATTGTAGTGTATTGGAAGTGAATTGTGGTAATGTCATAGTTTCTTTGAAAATATGGGAAAGGAATTTTGGATAATTATAATTATTTTGAAGATAAATTAGAGGAGGGATAAATAAAAAGCTAATTTTTGAAAGTTGTTTTAATATTTTATATTTAATCGGCATATTTATTGGAGATGATATTTAGTATTTATAAATAGATTAAAAGGGTTTTGTGAGGCCTTGAAAATGTTTTAATATATTTGGTCTTTTTCAAATGTTTTAAAATATTTAAATATATTTAACTATATTTAATTTCAAACTTCTTCGTGTAATTTTCGTTCATTTAAATCAAAAAGTCTTATAGAAAGATTTATATTAGGGATTAATGAATCCCCAATATAATGGAAATACTTTACGAACGATCTTAATGTTTATTTACATATTTTACAAAAATACTGTAAGTAACGTAACATTTTTTGCGTTACACATTACAAATGTCAATGTCACGGAAGTTATATTTATGTTAATCTCTTGTTTTTATTATTGGTTGCGTGATACTTAATTCTTATTTTTCTTCCGATTCTGTTCTGCCTCTGGCTGTCTGAATTTATTTCTGGTTCATGATACGAGATATGTGGAAGTTACGGTATCAAAGATAAAATTTAATTTTAATGAAATAATTAATTTTACTTTATCATTAGAGACCATTTAGTGTGTAGTTACTGATTGATTTGCAACGATGTGTCAATTGTAATTTTTTCTATTTCGAATGTATTTCAAATCACGATCGTCTTATGTCATTCTTCATATGCGCTCATCGTTTTTGGAGCAGAATCGGAATTACTTCGATGTTAATCGTTTTACATAAGAAAATATAGAACAAGCATAAGTGAATGGCCAAATCTGTTCTTCCGGAAAGCCAGAAATCACGAATCGATAGTTCACAAAGTATCTCACCGAATATATAGGTTCGTAGATCGAATCAAATCTTCATATTTTTTAGATAATTTAATTATTTGTCTTGAGTAGGCGGTATTTTCCCATTATTACATACTGTAACCTCAAAAACGCAGTGTGATTGAAATCGCTGAAGTTACAAGTGATATTTAACTTTTATTATCGTCATTAAAAATTATTGCAAATTAATGTTTAACTCAAGAATAAAGTTGTAAGTTTTTTGACATTGTATATTAAGAATATAAAATATTGTAGTATCGTTTAAAAAATTCCCAGTTTTAACCTCCGGTATTTTCTTTTATATTTAAATATAATTAGAAGATTAAAATCAGCTCAATATTAATATCTTCACCACAATAATTGCACAGCATTTATTTTGAAAACCAAAGTAATTCAATTTTCATCTCATACATAGCCAATCAAAACCAAAATCTATGCCCCTTCAATGAAAACCCAAATGCTAAAATAACAAATATAAATACTAAACATTTCCCTGCAAAATGTATTTGATACAAAAGAATAGAACAGAATTGATTATTAAATGATGAATTCCCCAGTGGAAAGATTTAAAATTAATAATTTGAATTCCAATTCCATTTTATTCCGTTCTATTCCAGTGATTTATCAATGTTTCCCATGAGCAATTTTGAATTCCTTAAAAAGAATCCGTTTATGTTCAATTCCAAAATTTGGATTCAAACTAACAAAACGAATTCGTTTCTATTCTTACCAATTCAAGTTAGGTTGACAATTAAAAAAAATTTATTCTGAACTGCGATTCATTCAACTATTCATAGCATTCAAAATCGAAAAATGTCAGTCATGTACGAATGCTGCATTTGGCTAAAAATCCAATTCCTTTCTATCCACTTCATCCAAAATTTTTTCAGGGTTAAATTTCCCCCACTCCCTCATTCCTCTCCCCACCCCCTACCGCCATAATTAAACCATAACCTATACCGAGGTTTTTCCTCACCAGAGAAAGCGTGCTGCCACACTCGACTTTATGTCCCGCACGTCCCATACTTTTCACTCCCGATCGCGGAAAATTGAGCCTTTTCCTGCTATCAGGCGCCTGCATCTCCGTAACCCCTTAATGGCTTTTTACGTAAATTCGCATTCCCGACGCCAAATCGCGCATTAACTACCGTAATTGCCCTGCTCCCTCTCTCCCCTTCATCATTAAAAACGCCATTCCAACGTTATCAACCTGCGCTCGAAATGTTTACGATCGCCGCGAAAGTCCCGCCAATTTTTCGCCGCGCATGCGCACCACCTCCCCTCCCCGCGACGATTACCGCCATTGTAATCTATGCGGGATCCGGCGCGCGCACGTGTGCGCAATTGTCGAACATGCGCCGCGGTGTATGCTAATAAGGGCCCACAACAACGGAGGAAAAGCGAGAAGAAAGTCACGCGCCGGGGCCAGTGACATTTAACATTCCGCTATCTGGGATCTGCTAAACAATTTATCGATGTGACATTTCGAGGGCTCTCGTGTCGATGCGTCCCTTCGATACGTTAATTGGAAGCCGATTACGGGCCACCGCGAGTGCGACACGCCGCCGGATTCGCCGAATGGAAAGTTTATAAATCAGGATGAAGGAAGACCGTCGATCGCCGAGGACTGCCGATCGACGGCCTCTTCATTACGCCCCAAGGGAGCGCGAGACAGCGGACATTGTCGCGCGATGGTAGCCGGAGTCAATTAAAACGGAAACCGAAGAAAGTGGGCGAAAATGGGCAGTACATTTCTGAATAAATAATTGTATTGAAAGTTCATTTAAGTAAACGTAAAAATTCTTTTTCTATTAAATCGATTTTAAATAGTAAAGTTGTTGTA
>JABFPB010004615.1:0-14620 GCA_022817645.1 Ceratoteleas bidentatus
TACTACTTACAAACCATTAAATGCCTAGCATTTACATTATTCCAGCTAAAATGCAACATAACCTACATACGTTTAAACACATCAAACGTTTAATTTCTAAACGTTTCGATTTTTAAAACCAACCCGTAATTGCACGAATACCCAAGTAGAAAAATACAAATGGCCCAATACTGGCACGGTAATGGTACCAGTACTGGTACCAGAGTTACCAGTACCGGTAACCCTTAGTGGGACATATGTCATCCATAATAATATAACAGGACTATTTATATTATTATTTAATAAAATCAAATCGTTCTGGAAAAAAATTGTGTATGAAAATGTGCAAATATGTTGAAAGTCACATGAATATCGAGACAAATTTTATTTCATATTTCCACGGGTACATTAAAATGGACGTTAAATAAATTATATTATGTAAAATTATATTACATAAAATAAATTATTGATCAGAATAAAATAATTATTAACGTAAATACATAAACAAGAACTCATTCATTATATTAACATTCCACTGAATCGAAATATTGTCAGTTATATTATTCATTAATCTTCAAATAAAGTAAATTCCTTGCATGTTATTTAAAATACAATTTTTTAATATTCCGAGATTTCAAGTATTGAAGTGATTATCATACCGGCATTGCTTTTCATAAAAAAATGTATATTGCTTAACACATACATAATTTCAATATACCAAAACTACTGGTAAATATAGATATACTAGAAACGTCAATTTTTTCAGCGTACAAAGATTCATTTTACGTCATAGTTAAATGTCGTGTAGCCTAGTGAATGATATGCTATTGCAAAGAATGACTTATTTCTTCCACAACTTTTCAACAATCTTTCATGAAGAGTGACTTTGAACAATAGTTTCTTATTTTGAAATTTCATTTAGAAAACTGTTAGATCAGATCACGGTTTCATCAAATTGCGCCTTGATTAAATCATGATCAGTATCCAACTAAACATAAATAAACCTTTATCCAGGAATTAAGTTAAATAACTAAATCTAAATAATTTATTTACTCTAGATGATTTCATAAATTGGTTGGCCTAGTTGACGGTGTAAGAACTTAAATCGTCGAAGTTTCTTTCGTATCAAATTTACATTTGAATCTTGAATGTTTCCAACAACATTTTATGCCATCTTCTTGTACGTTTCTCTCATGAAATTATGGATCTCCATCACAGCCGCATAAACATTATACAATTCTGCCGCATAAACATTATACAATGACCAAATATTTTTGAAAATTCCTAAATCGATTATTACACTGAACTTATGATTTCCAAAGACTACAATACCACCCCTTGGCGCCTAATAAACGTTGGGTATTCGCAACGTTATCCGGGCCGGTTTATTCGGCCGCGAACGAGCGGACGCGGGAAATGATAATTACGGCGCGCGCCCCCCGCGGACCTTCCACCCACTACGGTACATTAGGAAATTCGCGAAGAATTACGACGCGGCTCGCTCCGCTCGACGGCTTTCCCGTATTCCGGGCACGTAGGATCAAGTCTGGTAAGTGGGGAGACGCGCTCGAATAAGAATTCACGAATAATTTGCCCGGGAAAGAAGCCACGGCTATCTTATAATTACTCGACGGTCTTCGCGCAAACGTTTATGAGAAAGACGTCCCGCGTGGCGTGCGATAGCGCCCCCTCGGTAATGACTTCATTTTTGAATTAAGAAACGAACAACTGGGGTAATTGCCACTGTTTGCCGGCAGGCCTAATGGAAGGACAATTCGCGATACGAGCGCGATTATCATAAACGCCAACGTAGCGATTGTTCTCATTTGAGATGAGAGAGTCGCTCCTCTTCGTTATAGGAACGGCAGTCTGAGCATTAGGGGGCGCTGGTGGCGGGTGAAAAGTTGACGGTAAAGTTTTATTGGGAGTTGTGGAGTGGGTTTCAGGTTGCGTGTCAGTCGAGGATGGGCTAGAAACATTGGACGTAGGGGTGTTTTCAAGACGATGGAAAACAAATCTGATGGTCATCGAGATAGGTCAAGTGAATCTAAATATGCTTAAAAGAATGATGGGACAAAACGGAGGGTTATACTACGAAGTGGAAATAATTTTCCTTAAGGGAGTATATCAATTGCGTCAGACTATTTGAATTTCAGTTTTGAAGAGGTTTTTCAAAACTGTGTAATTTACCCTAAACATTTCATAAATACATCGTTAAAATGCCTTATGCACAATTTTTGCGTAAAACCAGCACCTTATTTAGCTGGAAATTTGCATAAACAGTATAAAACTTTTTATTATGAATTTATTCATGCTGTTGCTCGTGGTCTGGAATATCCTGCACACCGTTTTTGCAATGATAATCATGAATCAGACAATTTGCGGTCCATTTTTCGCGTAGAATTCATGTTAATAACAAGATATTCTAAACGTCCACATCTTTCGCGAAACGCTGCATCTGTTCTCTATTTACGACAGGTTGCACAGCGCAAATTAACATACACCGGTGAAAATAACTTGACAACGAAAATGATTGCAAAATAATGCCGCGGGTCTCAAGCAACAAGTAGTCCAATTCCGTGTTTATCGTGAAAACTATTTGTTTAAATATTTTACTCTTGCCTACGAAACTGGAGGAAATGGAGGCCACTTTGACACAGTATTTTTAAAACACGATTTGAAGAACTCGTATGAACTCTGTACAATACCTATATAACATTTCATCTAAACTGTAAATTAAGTCTCTTCGAGTGTACATGATTTATTTCATCAATCCCACGTTTTGCCTTTCCTTCCCAATAAATGCGTGATTCATCCTCCGTAATTCATACTATCAAAAACCACTTTTAATCCTCAATTTCACCGTAATCAAATCCGTGGTTTCACGATACTGAACACGGTATGACTCTACTTTTTCCCTCACATTATCGTATCGAAATGCACCGGCAAATCCCAACAAACTTTACAATCAATCTTGTTACTTTTAAATCGCAAAACCGAAAACTAACTAAATTCGCCGCCCAACGAATTCCCTTCAATCTCGGAAAAAGTCGACCGAATCCGACGAAATGTCTCCAATCTAAACGAACCGCGTCCCAGATTACGCCTGTAAAATTTAAAACGCTCCGAAGCAATCTGACATTCCCAGGGAACCACCTTACAGTCCCGCCGCGATACAACAAACGGCTTATTGCGTTCGCCGGGAGACAATTTGTAATGCCGCGATACAATTTGAAGGCGGGGTATGAAGAACGGGGCAATCGGGTCGAATATCCTTTAAATTCGCAGTAAAGCGGCGTTCTTATTGCGACCTATGACAGTTGCGACTTGTTCCACTGGATCGCAGCCGGGATCGATTCGTCAAGTTCGGCCATAAAATGTCTGCCGGGTGCATTTGCCGCGGACCACAAATCAGTGGTAATTGTTTAGATTTGGCAGACAAGTTCCGTCATTGATCAGGGTGTCATTGGAACGTCCCGCACGTAGGCGCGCGTAATTAATGAATCGGGCGGATTAAATTTCAATTTACGGAGTGCACAAGCGGCGATTTATGCACGCTAATGAGCGAAACACGCGATACTTTTTGCCGGGGCGCGGCAGCAATAACGGCGTCGGCGCAATCGCAATAACGTTCGAACATTAACAGATAATCTTGCGTTCAATTGTAATAAGATTTGCCGATATCAATACACCTACTTTGACGCATTGCGAATGCCGGCATTTAATTAACGTCGCCGCGGTTCAGTGGGACGCTCGCCGGCGGCGTAATCGGGTTATGAAATAATGCGGTGCGCGTTTTATCGCGCGATATTCGAATGCGGATAAATAATTCACGAAGAAAAACGGCGCGCGCGTCGCCGCCGCGCTTCTTTGTGAACGCGTTTAATTGAGTTACACGGTCGTCCGGGAGGGGGCGCCCAAGTCAATAATAATTCAGCGAGCGTTTTTTTCGGCAGCACCCCCGTTTTGAGGCCGAAAACGGTGTACCGGGCATGTTCGTCGAGTCTAATTATCCAGTCCATTGAATTAATAGTCGGTTAATCTTTGTTTTTAATGAACACATTTTTTCGCCGCCGGCTCTTTATATTGCGCACGTTGGTCGGCAAAAAAATAAAAACCCGGCGCAGCTTCTTGTCGCATTTGCGGCGCGCGTAAACGCGGCTCGGGACTGGCATAACGTCGGCCGGCGGGGTGGCACATACGCGGCCCCGAGAGTGGATCGAATGTGCTCGAGCAATGACAATATCGCTAACGAGCCATTCAAGGGCCGCCAATATCGTAAATCAAAGGCAAAAGTAATCGAATTCATTGGCCTCCCTCGACTGTCGGCTGTATAGTCGCGCGATTTGCCTTTGCCGCGTGTATACGTCGCGAGGCGCAAAAGACATACTAAATTATCCAAGAATTTCGGCTCCGAGCGCCGCCTTATCTATGTCCCCATCTGCCGTGTCTTATCAGTTGATACGAGGCGCATCGATTTCCCACGACGCAACTGCGCACCGAATCAACCGGCATATCTCATTTCTATTACGTTTGCGCGGCCGGCGTACGCGGCTTTTCAATATGTTAAGAATTTTGCGATATCAGATAACAGGGCTAATGATGTTAGAGGATGAGTTATCAGATGAGTCGACGGAGGGACGATTGCAAATTTGGTCAGCTGAGGCACTTTGCCTTAAGTTATTCTGCGGAATGTCCAGGGAGAAAAAACATGGATCGGACAGTACAGATGGCTGGTTTTACGTAGAATCAAAGTATAGATTTTTTAAATATTAATTGAAAGTGAATTCAGAGATATTATACCGAGAATTATATTTTAGTAGGTATGCATTGTATAAATGTTGTAGATTGTATAAAGTTTATAAGTATTGTAATGCTTACAAAGTCATTACACTACGAAAAAGTGATCCATTTTGAAACACTTTGAAATATTAGACACGAAAAGTGTCTTAAAACAAAACGATTTTAACCCAGAAGAAACTCCAAAGATGTTTCAATGTCTCAAAATGAAACAGCAATGAGACACCTTTTTTTCTAGTGTATATAATATCGTTAATATAATATTCTCGGTGTAGGAATGTCTAATCCTTTTTCATGGAAAATATTAGAAATGTTCTAAAGGTATCTTCGAAAACAATTCAGACTTGACACAATATCAAGAATTCCAACTTCAAAAGCATAAAGAATGATATTTCGTTCCCTACATTTTTTATTTATCCAAACATTAATTCGTCTGACGTTAAAAATGTACCTGCGAATCAAGAAAAAACGTAATTATTTGAACATTATGAAACGCGAAAATACGAAATCGCGGACTTTTCTTCGTTGAAACCCTTCCCTCCGGCGGCTAAATTAATTCCGCCGCAAGTTTTCGGTCGATGAATCCAAATTCACGGTGTAGCTTGAGAATTTGCTTTACAATTTCGCTGTGAAGTATTACTCGCAGTTTTCTTCGAGCGCGACTTATGGCAGAAAGTCAATGAAAGCAGTCGGAAAAATAATCGCGAAGACCAAAGGAATTGCCTCATAATGAGTTCGTGTCACATCTAGCGACATTCAGTCTTGCAATCCGGGATTTCCGTGAACCCGAACGGTAGTCTTTATTTTATCGGAGGATCGGCAATTATTGGCCACGAGTAATTATTTTCGCTGCAACTATTGTTTTCTTTCCGCCACGTCTTTTACATCGATCAACTTTTCATTGCCTATTCAAACGCTTCTTTACAACTTAATGATAATGGCGATAAAAAAGGAATTCTATCAAAAGTGGTACACTTGTTCGCATTGTGATTGCTTTCACCCAATTTGTCTTTTTTCTAATTATAATCAATTTAGTTTAGTTTTTTATTAGAGAGAAAACATTTTAGCTGAATTTCAAACTTGCATTTCATCCTCTAATCGTACGTCAACAAGTTAAATCTGTTAGAAATTACAGGATGTATTCGATATGGATTCCCCTAACTCAAAAACATCAATTAATCAAAAAGGTGCTTCCACTTCTAGTCCAGTTGGAATTATGCTGGTAAAAAATGAAACGAAAAAGGCACACACATACAATCACATATATCTGGCCACAAGCAGAAGTAAGAAAACTGGAACACTTTCACCGTTCATTTGTACACGTCGAGGCCACGTGTGTTATTAGGCGTGGTTATTCATCCTTAGTGTCTCTTATTTTTTCCAGCCGGCTCTTTTCCTGCGATTCTTTTTTTCCGCCGCGATTCGACGGCTCCCGGCTCGTTTATTCAGTTATTTGTTACGCACCAATTGTCAGACTGAATTCAAGAGCTGTGCGATTTATTGCCCAGCATAATTAATGCGCATATAAACGAGCGATCGTGCGGCTAAAAATCGTAATTAATTGTTGAAGAAATAATTGTTTTTAATGGGACGATATTAATATCATGACGGAAACGGCGACCATGATTCTCATCGTCTGCTCTCGATCGCCGCGACTAATTCTAACGGCACGCGGCTTATAATAATAACACACAAGACCGTTGTCCACGGACTCGATACGGTGACAGCGGGCAGAGATAATGCACAATAACGCGCAACGGTTTTCTTGTCGTGCACTTTTTGCGCGCCATAAAAACAGACTGATTAGTAATCATAATTATAATAAATATTTATACGCGGTCGTTCCTGTCTTCATTGTGAAAGCAAGTACACAAGTAATGGCATGCGAAACGCTATTTCCACGACTTCTTTTACTGAGATTTTCATTCGGTCGATGGACTTTTTTCTCACTCGACAATAACCGTTGGGAAATTTTATTCCCGACTGCCTTACTTAAAAATATGGAATACCGAATGCGAGATGTTGCATTTTGAAAAAATCACAGTGCTCATGAAATTCCAAAAGCGAGATTAACAAACGAAAACAGCGAGTGCCTATTTAGAGCATCTCAACGGAAGGGTATCTCGACGCTAAGGTATTCGCGCTTTGTTTTGCCTTATTTAACGAACGCAACGGTGAAGTCAGCAGCGATCGCACTAAGTAATGATGGTGCAGTAATATCGATCGGGTTGTAAAATAAACTGAATAGTTTAGAACATAATAATTGCATTATGCGTACATAGACGAAATAAAAATAAAATGAACTGCATCATTAATATCTTCATAGCGAATCGAGGTCGCTGTCAATAAATTTCAATAAAGTTAAAAAATATGGGTGCGACCATTTTTCCGACAACTTATAAAAGCTTTATTTAACAGTTCAAAAAAGGTTGATCAAATCTCTTTTCTTTCACTTCCAACATTTACGTCAACTTGAGAAGGCAGTCTGAAATCTAATGAACATTTTGCGTAAACACTGCGACCCTCGATTTCTTCATTTCTTCAATTTTAATAAATATCGAACAACCGTCACGTCCCCGCCGAAGCGTGTTTATAAGCGATTTAATGAGCCCGAAAGTTCATCGCAAAACAGCAGTCGAACGGAAACGTTATTAAAATGCATCGCAAAAAGCGATGCGGAGAGTCCGAGACAAAAGACGGCATAAAGCTCGCTATTTCGTGCCGTTACTCCGAGCGATCGGCTTGTGCATTTTCGCGCGCGATCAAAAGACCATAACCTCAGCTCCTTTTCCGAATCCGCGAAATCGCCGGGCCAAATCGAGCAGGGCCGGATGAAATATCGGCGCGCCGTATCCCGAGCATGAGTTATCGTCACTTGAAATGCTGCAAACTTGGAGCGCGCGGCCACCTTTGCCGCGCGCGCAGATAACTGCAATTGAATTAATACAATGGCACTTTATTGAACGCGCCGCATTCAATGCCCGTAATCGTCGCGCGCGCGAATCAAGTCGCGCTCCTCCGAAACAAAAGTTGCGATCGTTCGATCGCCCGAATAATGATCCGAGCGGAAAAAACGAAAAGAAAACGTGCAATTGCGCGCGGAATTCGAACGCGCTCATTATCGGCGAAATATTAATGGCCCTCGGTTGGCCGATCGTCGCGCGCTATTTGCGCGGCGCAAACAACGATTCCGAAGCGGGCCGGAGCGCCGCGCGATAAGGCGTCGAGGTTTACGGTCAGCGCGGGTTTATTGTTTTTCATAAAATCCCGCGACGCGGGAATTCGCGAAATTTAATTTCACGGCGACTATTGATTGCCTGGCAACAGATAAGGCTGTAAACGTCTGGAGCCACGGTGCTCGGCGGGGCCGCGCGTTCCGGGATAATTTATGGAAGAAACGGCCGGACGCCGATTGAAATATAGATAATAAGGCGGATGAAATGTTTTCCGATCGAACGGCTTACGGTTTAATTGTAGCCAGTACTCGCAACAAGACAGGCAGACGCAATTGCGTGATGAACATTATCGAACGATTTTTAGGTCAATTGCACGGGACGCGCAATTTGTTTAACGGCGGCTATCGATTTTATGCGGCGAAACTTTAATTTGCTAATCGAACACCGTTAACAAGGTTCGGGATCTGACAATAATGCGCGAAATTTCGTCGGATTGGGGAGGGTTGTTCGGAACGATTGGGCGTGTGAAAGCTGCGGAAATATAATCGCACAAAATCGAATTTGATTTTGCACGGGATCACGAGAAAAACGCGCCGCATTATAAGTTTGCACGCTGGCAAAAGCCAAAGTGAAAGCGCAAAATGAATGTTTCGGAAGAAACGGGCTTTAATTAAATTTGAAAGCAGATACGCTGGCTGGAGTATTGCGTAAGCCGTAACAGCCGGCTTGCGTAACTTGCTGAGCATTTTGATTTGCGCAATTAAATTTTGAAGACTATTGATTCTGACAATGAAATGCGCCGCAAACGAGCCGAAACATCGCTGCGAGACGAGAGGCCGAAAAACATGTAGAATCAGCACTTGATGTGGCGGATTAGAGTGGAATTCGATAACGCTTGTCCGTGCCGTTTAAATACATGAATTAATTGCAAAAAGTTTAGCAGGATTCAATTACGGATTCGATTATACGTGCGGACAGACAAAAAGAAGTTGCGGGAGAGAGGGGGTGCGGTCGGGGTGCAATAATACCCTTCGTTAATTCGTATACCGGCGATTAACAGACGATGTGGGTGGTGTTAGTTGACGCGCGGATCGTCGGAATAATGGCCGCGATAACAAACATTGGGCGCTGAAAGCGCCAGTCCTTGCGACCGGCACTCTTTCGCAAACAACCAGTTGAGAATAGTCGGGAAACAGCGGATCGAACGGATTAACCAATCTACTTGACGAGACTAGTGTAAATAGAGCTAAGTGCGCCGCACCGTTCGGTGAAAACCGACGCAAGTGACCATTATGGCTCATAACAAATTGTATTCAGGAAAAAACTGGGTGTGACGAGTGGATGAACCAGTACCGCTTAATCTTGGATTTAAAATGAACACATTTTCTATTAGATATAGAGATGTTTAACGAATATAACACTATATTATATATTTATGTAGTGGCTACCGCATCAGACACACCTTTAAAACACGTAGATTCGACGAGGAATCTACGTGTTCGAATCTATGTCCGAATGTTCTTCCACGTAGAATCCACGTGGATTCCATGTTCGATGTCTACATGGATATGTTTTAAGGTCTCCATTCTCAATGCACTTTTAAGCAGTATATTACCCAATAAGGATGGGACAAGGTATTTTCCGTTGAGTGACTTTGCAACAAGGGGCTAAATTCGAATGAGCAATAATAGTATTTCCCGCCATCTTGCGTACGATATTTTTCACTACCCTGCAAGATAAGAAGGAAAGGCGGTTTAGCATACGTGCATGGGAAACACAATTTCCTATGAACGTATGCTGAAATCTACCTTTTTACAGGAATACTTTTATTTTGAATGAAAGAAACATTCCATGTTACTATACCTTAAAAAGGAAGTATCTTTACATTATTACAATTTTTCTATTTTACGATATAATATTTTGGGGAGATTAGAATGAGATTAGAATTTCAAATAGTTATTATTCAATCAAATCTGAAACGTTAGAATAAAAATATGTGGAAAAACGTGAAAGAAAAATATTGCTGATTTTAATCTACATATTACATTTATTTTTAATCTCTAGGTATTCTTGTTTGGTGAAAAAATACTTTTGAATATAGATTCAAATAATTGTCTATGAAAAATGTAATTTGCAATAAAGCAAAAAGTTTTGTTCTTTAAAAGAGACGTTTTCAGTATATTAAAGAGTATGTCAAAGTAGTATATCCATAGAGTGTATTGATATACTGTCAATATATTGTCAAGATATCAATATATCAATAAACTGTATTGTTAAAAAACAATAATAAGTTTTAATCTATTTACGAATATATTTTTCCACGCGAGTGTATTTTTTTATCAATATCTAATTTTAAAAGGCGAAAGCCTATAAAGCTTTTTGTTTTTCAGTTAATTTTTTATTAAATTCGTTTTGTAAGTTTAGTTGTAAGGATCCGATGCATCGTATGTACTTAGAAGCGCGTATATACATATAATATATTTATATGCTACACGACTAACGGAACATGATGTAATTTATTAATGGTAATTGTGATCGAGGCATAAATATGTGATTTAATCGAAATTTGGGGAATTTCAAATTTCACCGAACAACAGATTTCAATATAATTCGACGACCATGTATTTAAATTAAATGTCTCATTATGACAATGTACCCGAGTAATGAATTTCATATATTAATCATTTTTATCGACTAATATCTGTTTTGCGTATTTGCTAAATGTAATCGTATAATAGTATTACAGGATAATATGTTTATTGGTGTTAAATTTTCACTATCCGGACTACATACTGATGAATTATAATGAACTTTCCCGGGAAGTAGAATTGTGCTTGAATAATGTTTTTACACATCTATTTTGTATATTTTCACGATGACATCTTACAACAACACATTGAGTCAAAAACTATGTTCTGAATGGTTAGATAAAATATTATTTATGAACAATAAAACAATCGTAAAACCTAGGATCTCAAAATTCACGTAACATCCTTAGAAGCAGTAATAAATATCATTCAAATTGTAAACTATTTTCCCAATCCTCTGCAATGTCACAGTTACGTCTGAATATTAAATAATCACCAAGTAATGGTAATCATAGGCTCATTCATAAAGATAAAACATCGCCATCAAAGATACTATATTTTTGAATATGAAGCGATATCAAGGGATAATTCAATAGAAAATCACCGTCCTCAAAACAGATTTTCGAGATTCTTTGTTTAATTTATTATTCAATCAACACAATTCCGTTCCCTATCAATAATTCTTACAAACAATTACTCGCCGATGATTCGCTCGACGTGTTTTCTTCTTACGATTAGTTACCGATCGCTGCTCAATCACAATGCCTGCATAATTTTCATCAATCCACCGTCTCATTATTCATTTCTAATTGACTGGAGCAAATGATAATTCCTCGGCAATCGTTTTCCGACTGTTACTCTCGCCCGATTATTTTTCACTCACGACACTTTATCGATCATTCACCGCTCTGTCTGCTCTCACGTTATAACCGCATATGAACAATAACGTACAATTTTTACGGTTGTTTTACCCGGACCGTTCCGCCTGCAAAGTGCTCGTGGCAGCGTTGCCTCTTGGCACGCAAGCTCCACTCCCGAACCAATAGAAATAATTGTTATTTTGTTCCACTAATATTACCTTTGTCCCGCGATTACCCACGTATTCATTACTCGCCAAAGACGTCACCCGCAACTCGTTGGTAATGTCGCCGTAAACCGACGGGAAACGATTGTTACGATGTAATTACGTTTATCGCGGAGGCATCGAGCATTTTGGGCTTTCCCACCGTACGATTATTGTCAGGATTTTATCATCAGTCGGCGCAAGTCATTATAGCGACAACAACAATTATTCCCCGTCCGTCCTTCAACCGATCAGCGAGACGTCAGTGCTTTTTGAGCCGGACCCTTAATTCCCCGCAATGCGACTCGAGCATTATTGAACTACTTCGCCGTTTGCGAAAGCCCCCTCGAATCTGCCCCCTACCGCCCCTGTCAATGAACCATCATTGTCCGCGCGTAATCGTTCATTAAAGCGAAATTCCCCCGACTCGCAGGCCGCGCAAAACACGTCCCTGCAACATTGTGCGTCAACGTCCTCCGGCGGCAAAAAAGCCGCAAAACGTCGCCGCGGGTTGCTCGGGCGATCGCCCGTGACGCAATCGCTCGTACGCGCAAAACACATTTAATTAGCGCGCCGGCTGTCATTAGGTCAATTATGATCATCGCCGGTAATTAAAACGGAGCCAAATGAGTAGGCACGGCGCAAGACGACGCAAGCCGATTTGCATAATTGGTACCCTTCCTTGATCAACTCCCGAGACATAATCGCACATCGGCAATGAGCATCGCCGATCGAAAATATCGAGGCATGCGATCCCAAGGCCGCGCGCGCAACTCGCCCGCAAGAAATCGTTCTCGCGTAGTTCTCATAATGCCTATCCCGCAAGATCGGCCTACGCGGCGTGCCGATTTTTTGCCGCATGATTTCCAATGCGTCTCGGCGACTCATGCATCAATCTTCGTCCTCGTCGGGAAAAAACGCCACAATGCGTTTTATCGGCCCAACCCCGGTTCGTTCCCTAACGAACACGATCGGCGCGCATGTCCAGCCGCGCCGAATTAATGCGCCGGGCGGCCGCGCGATACGAAAGCCCAAGATAAAGTAACCCAAATGACGGCTAATGAATCGCCCGGCAGCAAAAAGAACGCAAACGCGCGGGGTCCAGCCGATCGCGCGACTGCCGGGAAATTACGCGTTTTCGCGTTAATGCAATAATTAGCCGAGTCCAGTGATTAATGGTCGGCTCGCCATTTTTTACGGACTTGTAAAAAATCGGTTGCCCAATTTTCGGCCGAAAAACATTAATTACACAACCCCGGCGCGCCGGCAACGATCAATCATTGATTCGAGGGCTCTTATTGATTGGGCTGGGCCGTTTGCGCGATTTTTGCGCACCCGACCTGTCCGCTGGGACAAAGTTATTTGCGAAATAGACCGGCGGCAAAAAGCGACCGATCTGGGAATCGCGACCGCTCGATCTGCAAGAAACTTGGCGCCGATTTTCGATCGCCGAATGCGATCCTTTTTTGCGATCTCGTTTTGTAAGTTAAATGGAGTGACCCGATTCGCGATAGCGTTTCGCGCGGCCGCATTGATAGAGATAATTAAGCGGCGCGCGAAAAAAAGTCGAACGAGAGCGTTCCCGTAACAGCAGCAACGCGGCAACTGTAATCGACTGGGAGTGTAATGGGGCCCGTCAAAATAAAATTGTCTGGCTCAATTCGGCCGCGCAAGTCAGCCGGCTTTTCCGTACACACGTCGCGTCGTTTTGTAAAATAAGCTCGAATTACTTCGATCAAACGTGCCCACGCCACGTCCGAGCGTTTGTCGCTATATTACCACGCTACTTGCGCGATCGACTCGTCACGATTACTTGCAGCTACTTTGTATTGACACTGTCCACAGCTGTGTAGCAGTGTGTTTTTGCCCGACGAAACAAATTGAATCGCGCAGCTAAATGAAAAACACCGCTCCCCGGCTCTTTTTATTTCTCTTTGTGATTATTGGGGTTTTAAACTTGGACGTGTTTAATCATTATTTAGTGTTTCTGCAGTTTATTGCAGTTTCGTTTCATTTCATTCGCTTTGTCGCTGAGAGAATGAAATGTAATATCAAGTAGGATGCAATGCGCACGTATTTGTTCGCGAAAAATAAGAAAACTGCGTTGATATTAAAAATGCATTTTGCGATGACGTTTGATGTATGCGGCACGCAGGTACGTTAAAAGGATCAAGAAATGGGAAAAGGCAAAACATGAAACCGTGCAATTTGAACGTACGCAGCGTGTTTTTGATACATTCAATGCGATGTAATCGATGATGTAATATAATATTAATATCGCGTTGTTTTGTATGTATAAAATATTGCATTCGATTAACGAGAATTTGACGTAACTGTGACTTGTATTGTATTTCGGTGAATATTACATATGGATCATTCATAAATGACGTCAGACCTAAATACGACCCCTCAGCGTTTTTTTATCTCACAATTGTTTCACAGGAGGATTCCTGTTCTGACAATTCGATTTCTATTCCATTTTTAGGAGATAATGTCATTTGTTGAGTTATCACAAAACGATCATACCTTTTTGGGATGTTACGGTCATACTATGAAACATGGATTTCTTCCTGCCACAAGACGAATCAGTGGAAGGAGATTTTCTTCATCCTACAGCTAGATATTCTGGCGAAACATCAACAAGATTTTCTATTTGAAACATTCGGATTCAGGTCACTGCAATAGGATAATCTTAAGAGTGTATGAAAACACAGTCCATAATCTCTCATTGCACAATTGAAACACAGTATTTAAGAATCCTTCAGATTGGAAAGATTGTGAGTCCAATTTCACTTTTGTTCAAAATTCACTATGCTCTCACGCAAAAAAATATATACCTAGCATTCGCATTTGTATGCCTGGCACAGGCAAATTTTATTATTAATCGTCATAGAATGATCCACGAACCGTAGAATGCCTATGCCAGGCATACTCGTTCCTGGCGAAAGCATATGTAGGGTTAATGTAGAGATAATTTTCTGTTGTTTCAAACATTCGCACTCTGGAATACCAGT
>JABFPB010004616.1:0-14612 GCA_022817645.1 Ceratoteleas bidentatus
GTGAACGGCCTTCGCCTTGATCGTAAACGGGTGGGACGGGTGAACGGCCTTCACCTTGATCGTAAACGGGTGGGACGGGTGAAAACCCGATGATTCCCGAACGGGTGCACGGGTGGACGGGTGGCGTGCGAATAGTCACAGCCAATAAAATATTGAAAAATAAAATACTCTAAATATGAACAAAGAGAAAATATTGTAAAATATCAATCAACAAATAAATAAATAAGTAAACAACAAAATAATTTATCTAGCAAAATATTGATTTTGTATTTTTCCGAAGAAAATCGGAACCTTTAAAACTACTTTAACAATTTGAAATTAAATGTATTTTATTTGAACTCTCACAGGTTCAAAGAAAATACATTACAACCTACAATTAATCAATTTATTATCCAAAAATTCTGAAATTATAATAATTTATAAATACAAACATTTTGAATAAACCTACTTTTAAATAAAATGTTATATAAATATTTGTTTATTAACTTTTACATATTTTCAACGATTAAATTCGAATAAGACAATTACTAATTTTTTAATGTAAATGTAAGATAAAGTATTCCACGCTTATCACAGAATTTCAAATAAAATCCAGTTGATTGACAATTCGAGAGTCGTACATTGAGAGATCGGAAGAGTTTAAGCTGAACACAGAGCGTTGATCAGTGAAAGTCGTGCACAGTTTATGAATCCATTTGACAATAAAAAGTGTTGAAATAAATGTCTCGATTATTTCTTACCGTTCCAAATGAACACAGCGAAGTTGTCAGCGTCCAAGCGGTACACATAAGATGTATACCGCTTGGACGCTGTAAATAATGAAATTTACATTTAATTTAAATTTAATTATTTACAGCGGTTCTAAATATTACGAAAATGTAAATTTAATTATTTACAATGCACAATTAGCATTGCATACGATATTTAAATATAAAAATTAATATTTTTGCGCCATTTTTAGAACCGCTTTGTGCTACACCACTTGGACGCTGACAACTTCGCAGTGTTCATTTTGGACGGTGACAAATAATCGAGATATTTATTTCAACACTTTTTATGGCCAAGTGGATTCATAAAGTGTGCACGAATTTCACGCTGACCAGTGCTCTGTGTTCAGCTTAAACCCTTCCAAAACAGAATCATTGCGTGAAATGCAACATTTTTTTCCACTACGCTGTCATAAATGCTTTATGTTGGACTTGTATTTTCAGAAATAAATATACCGCAAACAAAATAAAAACTTTCATCCAATTTTGCGAAATTCTGTTAAATTAGTTTGCAGAATTTCGAGGGCTTTTCATAAATTTGGTCTTCTAGAGTTTTACAGTTGTGAAAGTCTGCGAAATTCTTCAAAATGTCTAGACTTTTACAGTAATTTTATCGACTTGTGCAGATTTTTCATTAAACCGCTCTTCGGGGGTTTTTAATATGTAAAAGTCTGCGAAATTCTAGAAAATCTACTTGCAGTGAAAAGTACTCATTTCTGCACTTTCCAGAGTTTTTTAATGAGTTTACAGAGTTTTGTACAGAGTATTGATTTTACAGAGATTTTTCAGATTTTTTTCAAGAAATTCGCAGATGTTTTCAGAATTTTTCTCCCATCTGCCTATTAACTTGAATGCTTTTCTATGAGGGCGTAGATTAAGGAATTAAACGATTAGCTCATAAAAATCTCTTCTCCAATTTATCCACAAGGATTCTCCGTTGATTTATGTAGAAATGTGCCGTTAGTGTATTGATCTGCAGCCAAACATGAAATCTGTCAGCTGTGGTTTAGACTAAACGCCTTGGACTTACTCGGTTATTTCGAACAAAAATTAACTTACTCGATTATTCTGAGCAAAGTAGATTCACTTGGTTTAGGTTTCATAGTTTAACTTGAACACCCAAGCAAATATTGCACTCCCCAGTATTACCTCCGAGTCAATTCAGAGGAACCGCAGTCACTCAGAGTTGATTCTGGGGTAACTTTGCGGAAAGCAAAGTTGACTGGGTACCTATTACTTTTGCCAACTTCCCCAATAGAACGAGATGTATATTCTACATATATCAGATGGAGCTTTATCTATAAAATAGATATATCCATAAAATATATGTACATTATACATATTCAAAATTGATGTTCTATCAGGGTTTGATCTAATATGACCATGTACAGCACGATTGTAAGGAAAACTTCGCTAACTAAATTTCACAAAAAAAGAAATAAAATGGATTTTCCATGAGGCTGCGGAAATGCAAAAAACGCTATCAAAATTAGAGATCATTTCCAAGAAAATAAAAATTATAAATTAATATTTTTCTGGAGATTGAAAGAAAGTACGAAATTGCGATTCGTTATCGAAAATATGATTATGTGTCAAAAGTTCTACAATATTTCTGCAGTAGCATTTTTTTCTGAATAATATCATTTGGTTGAACAGATCTGTATTGAAATGTTAGTTATACATACCAGAAATATTTTGGAAGATTATTCACAATAAAATTTCAGTGTTCAACCTTCCCGTCTAATATCCAAACTAATATAAATAATAACATGGAGAATATTTTGTTTGTTTACTATAATATACTAAACTCTTTCTTGAAAGAACAAAAAATGTTTCGAAATAATTAAAGTATTTTATTAAATACAGTAAACACTAGTTTACATAAAAAAAAGTTTGAACTAAATAATAAAAAACACCTAAACAGTTAAGTTTTCATTTGAATCTAGAAACTCATGACCGAGATACATCGTTGACTTCCTTCTGAAACTCCTTTATCCTGTGACGGTGTACAATTTCAATGAAATTTTGACCGAAAACCCGTGCAATGACGATCACAATAAATTATGCAGCTGAATCCGCGCCTCGACTCTGGACAGTATCGGTCACTCCAAAACTCCTAAAAGTCCTCCAAAAGCGAATCCCCAAGGTGAATAAGAACAAGAACGTCGTAGCATTATCAATATTTCTTCCATTAAAATTAATAATTATATATTACAATCAGACTCCGATTTCGGCGCGGACCACTATCTAAATACAAGCCTTATTAGTATATTAATAATGATGACAATCATGAGAATCACGTTAATATAATAGCCGTAAATCACCAGAGATTAATGAAATTGAAATCTTACAATTTTTTTACGCTTTTTTCCTTGTCTTTATGTAACTTTTTTTAACCGTTTTCTTTGCAACTCTTACATTAGTGGTAACATTCTCTCTCTTCCACCTCCGTCGCGTCTCGTCTGACCACCACGTTCGCCTGGTATATCTGCATATAATGAACTTCTCCTTTATGTACATGTATACAGTAGATAAATGGCGCGCAAAGTACAAGTTACGACGGGGCGAACGCGAATCCAACCACTCGACTGCGAAGCGCTTCCTCCTCCCTTCGCCAACGCCATTTCCTCTTCTCGTTCGAATCGACCGTCGAAGAATCGGCCAGTCGTCCCCGTCTGACTGTTCTCGAGGAAGAAGAGAGAAAACTGCTGGAGAGGGTGACCATTTCCGAACCGAGGTTGCGAGAAACTAAGACAGACAAAGGGGCAGACAGAAAGACAGAAACAGTGCAACTCAAGGGGGGGGGGTGAACCGGGGGAAACGAGAGACGGAAAGAAAAAAGTGAACCGAGGATGCACCCCAATCGAGCTCTCTTTTCTGGAACACTCCACGATATCGTACCAGGTGTATGATACGATATATACAAATATTCATATATATAATATTATAAATATATATAGCGCGTTATATATACTTATAATAGGTACACCGGGTGGGCGGTGCGAGCGTCGCTTCCGGCCGGCTACCTCGAAAGTCGATCGGTCGTCGAGGCGCAGAAACAAACGATACTAGAATGCATGTCATTCGCAAAAATTGAAATACGGGAGGCCGGGTGTGGGAAAAAAACGGAACGTGTCTGCGTCCGACGACGACGGGGGCGCCACTGCCGCTCGGCCCGCGAATCACCGCGCAGGTGGCGCTGTACTCGCGACTACCAACCAATCGTCCGATTTCTCTGACTAGACGCTTTTATGCATGGTACGTCCACCTACGCAAATTGCGCCGCGATTCGGTGTCTCGGCGGCCCGACGCGCGCGCCCCCTTCGCCGCGATTCGTCCCGTGGTCTCGCGCGACACTCTTGACAGATGTTCAACGTGCAATCTGGACTCTCGCCGTACTTTATTCATTGTTCTTCAATCGCGACAACAAAGAAACTGCGCAGCGCGACTGTGGTACTCGTTTCTTTTTCCTCGTGGATCGTTCTCTGCCGTTGGTTTCTCGGTTGAAATTATTATCGTTCGATAATGTTACAATAATCATAATAACAGTAATGATGAGATGTTCTAAACAGTGCTAGGACTAGTGCTAGAGGGTCTGCGGGGGTTGGGGGGGGGTCTGTCTGGGTCCTGTCGGATGGAGGGAGGGGCGGGGGTGTGGGCGAGGTTAGTGCGGGGGCGGCGGCTCCGTCGACTGGTTCCGACCGTCCACGGCCCGAACGGGTTTCCGGCGCGACGCTCCTGTGACGTTCACGGGTCCAACGCCGCCGCGCAAGTAGGCGGCCGGCGCTGCGATCGGCTCCCGAATGGTACCGGTTCCGGTGTTCCTGATGGGCGGCAGTGATTGCGGCAATACCTTAAAACAATTGATACAATTTAGGTGTGAGAATTGGGAAATGGCAATCAGGTTTTCTACCCAGTTACAAAATTCCATCAGAAACCACTAGATACATATAGAAATAGCGACAAAAACGCGTAAAAACCATTAGGACCAATTTTATATGATTTTGAATGGAATGGAATGGAACCTAACAAAACAAACTGGCCTGGAACCATAAATGTAATTTGACTCTGGAAATTATAGTGGAACCAATCTTGGTTCAAGTATTCATGCATTCCTAGATAGGCTGTATGATTGGAAATCCATTCATGGAATCTATCTAAGAATTGCTGATGAACACTTAAACCAAGTTTGGTGCCACTATGGTCTTCAAAATCCAAAGTCACAGTGCAGCCATAAATTGCATTTGGTTCCAAGCTAGTTTTTATTGTCAAGACAAATACTAAATCCTATGCAAAATGTGACAAGGTACCGACTAAAACCGCTAGGCCTATTTTGCAATAGTCCCAATGGAATTTTTAATGGGTACACATTTTATGCAAAAAAACATGGCAAAATAATCTCTCCTTAAAAAATCCATTCGTTCTGATTAAATCTTATTAAATTCGTAATAGAACTAATGGGACTGAATTAGAAATGTATCCTAATCACATATTAAAAATTATTGAATCATACGAAAACTGAGCATTATTCATATCAGGGAATGAGAAGAGTCCAGTTATAAAACAAGTCGTATGTCCTATTAAAAGTAATAGGATTTCAAAATGACCATTGGTTAATTGCAATTGTTAATCAAATAAGCAAATTAACGATTAGGTCCTATCGATTAATCAGATTGAATGGATGATTTTAAGGGGGAGAATCTAAATAGCGATATAAGGGGTTTACAGATGGACAAATTTAGCACCAGCGTTGGTATATCTAAAAAACTGTAATTTTTATGTAAAAGTTGTTTACAAATACAAATAATAAAAAAATAATTGAATCACTCCTTTGTATGCATACATTTAAATTGCTCAAAAGCATCAACGCTAATTCATCGAACTTGGCACTCGCCTTGTTCTAGAAAAAGTGTTTGCTTAGCCTATTCTGGTGCATTCTCTTCGCGTTTGAAGCATTATTTTCAAAAGTAGAACAAACACTGGCTCAGATTCAGTTCAGAAATCGGACAAATCATTTCCAATAGCTATTTCTCACATTTAGAGCATACAAACAGTCGAACATTTTTAATATCCTTTAAAAATCTTGTTAAAAACCATTACAATATGATTCCATGGACATTTACATAAAATTTAAAAAAAGGCTAGCTCAGTATTTGTAAAAAAATTGCACAAACAACTGTTCTATAAATCGAACAGTCTGAGAAAATATCTAAAGAAAACAAACTTACACTTGCATACATTATATACAAATTATACCTGATCATGGTTATTGGGAGACTGAGAATTTGATGAGAGGTCATACACAAAAAGGAAATCTAATGAGAATGTGATTAATAAGTGAGTTCTACTCGTCAGAGATCGATAAATTCGTATACGAGTTCAGCATGTGTCACACTTGTGTGTGTATGTGTGTGGGTATGTCACAAGTGGTGTCAATAGACATTATTCTGACGCACTATTAAAGACAAAAACTAATTAGCTAGTTTCAAACACCAATTTTTATTTATAAAGTGTACATGTTGTTATATATTCAAAAGTGAGCAGAACTTTTACAAGTTACGTTTTTACAAATTGCAGACTTGTGTGTACAGGAAAGTTTGTTTAATATGATGTCGGTAATTGAAAAATATAAGTTACGCAACAAAATGTTGACAAAAGAAAACCTGAAAATGAAACTCATTTAAAAATGAAGTTTTCTTCATAATAACTAATACTGGTAAAAAGTTGTCTGTAGGAATAAATAAGATGATAGTTAAACGTAATTGAAAATTTTATTATTATGCAGTATCGATATAATTTTGAATGAACGTTCTCATTTCTTGTCCAGCGAATGTATTTTGTAGATGACCTCTGACATATTCAATTCAAAACGTTTTTTTGTTAATTCTTCATATAGTATAATTTAACGTCGAATAAAAGACTTTTGACAAAAGAATAAATAACTAAACAGATCAACATTTGACACTAAAAGAAACAAAACTGAAAGATAACCAGAATCATCGTTCTCGAATAAACGGACCTACCATCTTAAACTGCTTTCAAATTTTAACCCAAATGCCGATTTAATTCAAATACCGTTTGAACAGTGTAAATTCCATTCATACTAAGACTACTTCACTGTAATTTAAATTTGGGAACAGAAACGTTGTTTAAATCCTGATATTCACATGTCAAAATCGAAAAACGGTTATCACGCATTTATATATCACCCGAAAATCGCGACCTCCCTCCATCCAACCGACACCTCCAATTTCTCCTTAAAAACGATATCATCATAATATTCACACTCGACTTGCACTCTATTCGTATCCTAAACTGTCCTAAACCGGCAAGCAAACGGAACCCCGGAAAACATACCAAACACATAGACACACCGAGTGTCTTTCTCCTCTAACGCTTTATCTCACACAGTCGAGTAACATGTACCAAAACTCCGGCGCCGCTTACATTCCACGTTCACGTAACTGAGCTAGGTCGAACGAACCTTCGCCAATCAAATGCAAGAATGCTTCGTAGCCCCGCGTGACAAAAAACGACCGAAAATAAAAGTGCCAGGTGAAAAATGAAACGGAACGCAAACCAGCCTACAATATGTCAAAGGAAAGAGTAACAATTTTTGGCTTCGACTGACTAACAAACGTCCCAAGGAAAAGCGGCAACTAAGTGCGGAAAAAAGCGTTTGCTCGCGACGATTAGCTTAGTTTGCTGCCGAGCCTCACCAGTGGTTGAGGTATCACACTGTGCATTAGACTTTGATTTAGTGGGGCACTTTGCGCGGCGATTCCACTGGGATTTGGAGGCGCGCAGTCCCGCGCCGACACTTCCGGCGGCCGTTTGCACGACGTGCGACTGCGGTGTGTGCTGCTGCTGTTTGCAGGGGGCGCTCGGCTGCTCCCGCTTCGTCTCCGGCCCGGGGCTCAACTTTTTCGCGGCTGCGAGCGACGAGGCGTTGGAGTTGGGCTTTTCGGGACTCGGGGCGGACGTCGCGCTGGCCGCTACCGACTCCGCCGCGTCCAGCGACGACTGCTGCGACAGCTCCGGCAGCGCTTGCGACAGCGTACTCACGACCAGCTCCCTCGCAAACAGGCTTCGGTTCGCGCTCTCACGCTCGAGGCTTTGCAACTGCGTCTCGGACAGTGTGTTTGAGATGCATCTGGAAAGGGACATTATGGTTAAGTGTTAATCAAATGAAGATGCGATCAGACAAGGAGATCCCTCTAAAAAGTGAATATTTATGAATAATAATTAATTCATTTAATTTATGTATGAATATTCATTCCTACATTATCGACTTTTGTTATGTTGTTTTTGTTATGTTTTTTTTTATCAAATGTCATGAAACTATCATGGTATGTACTATCAAAAAATAGGTAATTACAGATATTCATAAAAATGAAATATTTTGTACATGAAATACATAGGTACAGGGTGTCTAATAACCGGAAAAACTTGGAAAGCCGGAAATAAATCCAGAATTTGTACCGATCCAGGAAAAGCTGATAAATATCCGGACATTTTTTCGTGAACCGGGGAGTTGAAAAATTGTTTTTTTGTAATTGTTTTATTATTTTCTAAAGATATTTAAAAATGTAAACATATGTTTATATGTTCTTATAATTTATTGCGGAATTATTTTAATTTATTGAAGTTTATTCTTAAAATATACAAACCTTGTTTTGTCAAAGAAAATACAATTTTAAATAAATTTAATGTGCTTTTTGCACAATATCAAAATACTATTCTCTTTTCCTACACTAATTACAGATTTTCTTTATTTAGCAGTTTGTGTTCACTTTATGTAATATGTTTAAGTTATTAATGCAAAATATTAAAGTAAGTAATGTTAATTAATAATATTGCAGCGTCATTTAATTTTATTTTAACTTGACCAATTAAAAAAATATGTATTCAATAACCGGGAAATTGTTTAAAATATTCTGGACAAACTGGGAATTAACAGGAAATTTTTTTATAAAGATTTAGCTAGTATTTTAAGGCATCAGATTATATATGAAGTGTTGAAGGCAACAGCCAAACGTTTCATGTTAAAACATGAATACATGGAGACCTGTATTAAATGGTCCAATTTCTTAAAATATCTAAAAAATAAATTGAATGAAAAACTAATATAATTTTCTGTTGATATTTAAGTACAGAATTATGACAAAATGATAAAATTGTCCGTGCGTCATTATGAAAATTACTTCAAATACAGGGAAAAGTTGACAACTCGACTGAGAGGATCAGGTGGGTGAGAATATGAAATACCATTCACAATAAATTTCCTTTTTTAATACCTTACCTTAAACAGTTATCTGACATTTGAATACTTATTTTCAACTTAACAATATTTTTAGCTCTTTTCCATCTTGTTAGAGAACCAGAAACAATAAACAAACTTTTGAACATTGCTGAATATTCTGGCAAATTTAGATGCAAATTGGTTACTGTTTGGCATTACAATGAGCGAACTTGTTTAGTTAGACTAATGAGTGTATTTTTTTATTTTTACAACATTAAGATCCTTTTTCTTTGCAAAAAGTACACAAAATTGACCGAGTGTTATTTACTGAATAGAAATATGATAAAACACGTTTTTCAAAATGCCTGTGCTCAGATTTGAATCATTTGTGTTTCAGATATGTTCATTTTGTTATTATCTTAAAGGACTACAAACTGTAATCCTATAAGATTTTTTATTCTCCATTTTTATAAACTGTTTAAAAACAATTTATAGGAAATAATTGCGGGAATGTGTATTCTATTATTTTCAATTGCCAGCCCGGTTAACTCTAGAGACACTGATTCTTTTTCTGGGTAATATTTTATACATTGGGTAATAGTTCATACCTTGCGGTAATAAGATAACCCAAATATTAAAATAAGGATTGTAGGCTTATTTTTGCATGAAATAACTTCTCCTTTGCGAAATAGGTTCCATTTTTTTTAAGGAGAATAAGACTCTGTAGCGGGTATGATGATTAGACTGTTGTATAATGAACAAAAATTAAAAATCGTTAAAATTATATTTTCAGCACTCGTGACTTCGTTACTCGTGCAAAAAAGAAGTCTTTTCCGAACTCACGCGGATGTGAACACCCTATGTCTAAAATATCCTATTGATGTATTCATAATTGTATACAACATGTCAATGCGGTTAAACATATTGCTTATATATTTACCATACTGGATGTTTAAAAAAATATAATATTCATTTTACTGTTCACAAAATCGCTATTAAGCTTTTAAAATCCTTGTGTACTATTTATTTAACTCATTAAAGCATAATCTATATCTAGATTAATTTTTTTAAATGTTTAATGTTTCATTGAATTTTCTTTTATATGTTCCAAATTAACTTGATAAATTGAATTGGTAACTTTTAGATAACAAGTCCAACAATTAAATGTCAATGTCGAGGAAACATTGAACATGAGTAAATGCAATAAAAGTGAAAAGCAAAATGAAATAAAGTACCTCAATGTATACAAGAATGTATAAACATGACAAATGAGAACATGAATCCTGTTTATTGATGCTCAATATTTGAAATTGGAAAAAAATGAATGAATTGCAGTACTACTTTATGTAATAGCATATTACTTTAATCAGTTTCATATTAAGTAGTACAATTATGAAGCAAATTAAAAAAAGAGATTGCATTTGTACAATCTCTTAGCCTACATGCTTAATTAATTAAACTTCAATTAGTTAATTAAATAACTAATTGGTTAGTTGCATATAACCAATATATGCATCTTGATTAGAGAAATATTTTTCCTTATATAGCATTAATTTAGTGACGGTTATAAAATAATATTTCAAAAGAAATATAGTAATAAACAATGCAGTAATGGTACAAATATAATAACGCATTTACCTTGGCAAAAGGAACGTGCAATTTTGCGAGCTCGACGACGATAAACCCGAGGCATTCGAAGAGTTGACTAAATTATTGTTTGCGGTGGTATTGTTAGCCACAACACTGGCCATAGTTGCCGAGTGTCCGGTACTGTTACCTCCTGTGCCAGTCGTTGACCCAATGACCTGCGTTTGCCTCCTAGGTAATCGGTCTAAGGGTTGTCTATTGGTCTTAAAACGGAAAAATGTGTATCATTAATTACAACGCAAAACCAGAACTTAGTTTTTTCATTCCCAGGAATCCAAAAATTAATTTCGACTTCACTTGATTTCATTAAAACTAATTCAAATGAGTTGTAAAATTAACAGAATTCTTTCCATACCAACTACATAGGTACTTCATCTTCGTTGCGCTTAATTTTTCATTAAATAAATTCTAAACAGCATTTGTAAAACATTTCTAAAACATTTCACGAAAAATCTGTACCAATGTACTTCCCTACAAAATTGATTTAAAAAATACGGAAACATGAACATCTAAAATGTAGATTTACAGAAATAGTATCTAAACTGTATGCAATTCAATACGAATAATGTATGTAAATTCAGTACTATGCATAATTGAATGCAGAACGTTGATGTAAACTTTGTGTAAAGGGTTCACATAATGTTTGGCTATTAGGAATGATAAATGGGATTGTTCAGTGACGAAATGAACGCACTCGTCCATGTTGGCGATCGAGTTGCAACTGCATCTGAAGTTGCTGCAGTTGCGACGGAGCCGACGAGTTGGAACCCGCGCCTCCGCCTGGTCTACGAACGCTCGACAGCTGCGACAACAATTCCGTGATGGGATCGATGCCTTCCCGACTGCTCGGACTCAGGCCGCCTGACGACGAACTAAAATGCATGTTGCTCCTGCACAGACGAAGAAAAGGTCATCGCGAGGCAAGCCAGTGGAAAGTCATGAATGAAGTCGCGGTGTAATTATTTTTACCGCGACGATCGCATACAATTATAGACCGAGGGCCATGTGAGAAGGTTAAGAGCATGGGCTCTGAACCAAAATCAATCGTGTCGTTGCTTTGTTAATTTGTCTCCGATTTTGTTTGATTAATTTGTTGCATCGTTCTTTCAACATTTCTATTGTTTAAAATTTTTGCTAATAGTCAATAATTTAAGAATTTTGTAATTTATTTTTATTCTGCAGTGGTGACCTATTCGAACCTGAATGAATCAAATAAATCAACTTTGAAAACAGATGATTCAATAGAATTCTAGTTTTATTATATGACATTTGTTCAGTATTGACTTTGTTGATTTGGTTGTCTTTCACAAGACAACCAAAGAGTTGATGATATTGTCCAATGTTGAGGTATCTAACTGTGTATATAAGATACCTGCGTGGTCGTTGTCCGCCAACACCTCGAGAAGGATGTGGCATCCGTCTAACGTTGTTTTGTCTACTGGAAGCTGATTCGTCTAGAAAGGAAATCAGGTCCCTCGGACCACTGCGGTGCTCCAGTGTCAAGTGCCCAGCAAGATCGTCAATAGTCAAATTTGGATCCGGCATGGGTAACCATGCACACAATGGACAGCACTGCACAAGTCGTCAAATTTTATTTTTGTTCCAAACATGAAACAGTTTGTCATTTTGATTACAAATCGATATTGAACAATCAACAAATAAACAGTTTGTCTTACATAACGTCAATAAAGTTCAAGAAATCAATATCAATGAAATTAATTGCTTGAACCAAGATGGATTTATAATAATATAAAACTGTTCAAACCATTTGTAATTTTATTTGATATGTAACAAAATCACTTTCATTGATTGACAGTTGTCAATGCCTAGACGTTTAATTTGTTTAGCTCAACAGGCAATTGATCGGATTAAATTTTTCAGTATGAAATATAAGTTGTGATTATTGAAGTGAATTGATATAAATCACTTATTTAAATTACGTTTTGAATCGAATGATTGTTTCAATAAAAATCTACTATTAAATCAATAATTTTATATATCATTATCATTAATGTATCCTTTCGCCAAAGAACAATACATTATGTGTTTGTCCTCTATTTCTTTAAATTAAGTTTTTGGATATATAATGCTAAAGTTTTACAGTGTAAAGAGTGTTTGTTAATTCGACTACCATTAATCACTATCGAAGGTAAATCGTTTCTATTTGTTCATTGCTTGGACAATTTAAAAATATGATAGCTACAATATGCATTGACAGAAAACACTGAGAAAAAATGATAGTAATTATAAGTTCGCAATAGTAATAATGTCTGACTGAATAAATTTAGTTTGGAAAATAAAAAAAACCTAGTCTAAAATAATCAAATCTGATTTTTTTTAATAAAAAAATCATAATTTTTGTCTACAAGTAGTTTGTTTGTACAATTTGAGCATTTCTTGACTTACAACTTGAGTGGTCGCATCTGGATGGTCGGCAGAAATGTGCTCCTGCAACATCGTCTCTGAGAAACCCATTCTCCCACAGTAAGGGCAGGTTAATGATTGAGGTTGTTCTACACTGACGCCTTCTCCGCCATAGTACAGTTCTTCATTTAAAAAAAGAAGCAATAATGAGAAACACTCCCAAACGTAATACAAACTCCATTCACAAGTGACTGCAAACGTGCCAAAGTACACACTGTACTACGTTTGTCAATACACGTGTGAATAACGACAAAACCCATTCATCCAGGAAAACTCGTGTCTTCGTCTCCGAATCATCAATTCCACCGAAACGTCTGCAACTTAGTCAATTGCTAAAAATACAGTCAAACAAAGACACGCGTTTCCCTCAATTGGCTCTCTTATTTATAGAACAATTTATTGGACGTTCCAATGAAAGCCCTGGGCAAAGCAACAAGCATCCCATCCCAATGTCCAAATGCCAAAGAGAATAACTCGTAAGTCTAAGCATAGTAAGGTAAATGTAACTATGTGTGTTAATTTGAAACTTTGAAGATCAGGATTATTTGTCATGCAATCATTATTTTGGGACAGAACCCACTTACTTTTTCCCTTTTATACTCATTTTTAACATAAATTGGTATTTCACTGAATTTATATGCAGTTTGATGCAAATTTGTAGGTTATGTATGATTCAGCTGAAACCTATTTTTCTCTTTGCATAAAAAATTATTTTATCATCTTCATTTTATTCCAAGATAACAGCAATTATTACAAGTAAGGACACCGGCAGATGAAAGATATAAAACATCCATTGTGAGTGCAAAATAAAAATATATATTAATTCTAAACATTTAAAGTTTCAAAGTATACCTTAGCATTACTTTGATCTCAATAAACTCCACTTTAATGGTACAGTATAAAAGTTCCCTAAAACTGTTCTCAGACCGACACTAACTGGGACATTTACCTTGCGTAATTCGCGCAATTGCCTCGCGCGTTTGACACAACGGAAAAAGCGGTGGCACTCACCGAAATCAGGTCGCGTGAGGATACACTGCATCGGGTGATCCGAAAGGTGTTGCGAAGTGCTGGCTCCCGCATCGTAGCAACTGGCGCACAAGTCGTAGTCATAGCATATAAGGCATTTGTACCTGCGATCTCGGAAATTCCCTTTCATACAGGAATCACAGCTCACCCCTGCACAGTCAATCAGAGCGAAAAGTCAGCGGATTGAATCAACCAATCCCGAAACGTAAACAATCTTATCCCTCGCGATGCTCCGAAACTCCGGCAAGGTCGCAGCGTTCGGTGCTTCCGAGAATGCGGCCTTCGCTCGGAATTCCCGATTTACAAGGTCACTCGGCAGCTCCCGGTGACGACGTGAATAACCCGGTTTTATTAGCCAATTAGCGACCAATTCGCGCAAATCGGAGTCGAGTGCTGCCATCTGGGTCGACGGGGGTCGCTCCTCGGCGGAGACTTCGCCGTCGCTCGGTCGCGGGGGAGGGGAAGGGGGCGGGGCTCCCCGCATCGGAGCACTTGGGACTTTT
>JABFPB010004617.1:0-14604 GCA_022817645.1 Ceratoteleas bidentatus
ACGGTATTTGTACCTTAATTCGATTTTACGGTGCATGTACCGTAATTGGACTTCCGAAATTTTTAACAGTGTAACTAGTTTTAACTAGACAAAGTTTGGTTGATGCAACCAGCTCAAATTTCTCTCAGTGTAGAATATCTTGCCTCAAGGAATTAAAGTTGACTTTTACTCACGGGGGCGAAGCAGAGCCTTTACTCTGTGGTGCACACGATATTTTTGCTTACGAGGGCACGTAAAGTACAACTTTGGGTGCCTCACCAAAGTGCACATTACTGGGAGTAATGTGCACTTTGGTGAGGTAAAATAATTTTTTTCCACGTTGCCCTTGATGGACCTTTTTCATGTCGGTATTCCGTGCGCAAAGTGGAACATTTCTTAACAACGCTAATTGGTCGTGCGCAAATAACGAAGCCGAGCGCAAAGGAACGAAGCCGTGCGTAAAATCACACTTTACGCACGGTGAAAGATTTAACGCATGCTTGTTTAAATAATTAAAAAAACATCCTTTAAAAATATCTTACTTTTTTATCTCGAGCCGAAACTGCCCTCTGGCCGATTCGGCTCGTGCTGCAGCTCGCATCGCGCAAATCGCATACTTTGCCACTTTTTACGTAATATACTATATAAGGGGGCATTTGAATTCAGCAACCTAAAGATACTTACACTTAGAGAAAAAATTCTTACTACATTGGTGCAGTTAAAAAAAATACTATGGATGAGTTTGGTTATTTCAACTGTATGTACAGTAAGCGCAATTTGATTTTTAGTTTACAGTACAAAATTACAGTAACCAAAACTCAAATCCATTTAAGTGCATCATTACCGTTTGCTTTAAACAATAAATATGTCTCTCAGTGTACCTATCGAAATTCCAAGGCACAAAATTTTCCTTTACAACTGTTGGGAAAAATTTACAGTCTCCAAAATTTTCCCAAAATCAAAGTCTTCGTACCTCGATTTTGGAGCTCACATTTCTATAAATGGAATAAACTTGTTACCTACCGGGGATAAGTACAAATTATGGAATCTGTTATGATTGCAATGTTTTGATTAGACGTGTACTACTGCAGTACCGAAAATATTTTCTTCTGTGAGACGATACGTTCACAAGCGATCAAAGAGAAATAAATGGCACTTTAATATTCATATTTATCAAATCACAGATATACGTAAGTTTTATTTCCTATTAACCTAGAATTTTCATTAAATTTCTTCTTCTAAAGTGTATGTACATTCAAATATGTTATGTATAATACCACTTGACCTTATTCCACAGAGAATGTTTCACGAACTGGAAATGATAGAATCAAACAAAGCAAATGATAATTATGAAACCAGTAACGATGATATAGATATGTTCTTTGGACAATATTATGACCAAATAGTGCAATCATTTACTGGACATTCCAATGCTTCTACAACACCTCAGTCTAACAACAATTATAAAACAGAGAGTCTTCCTCCACAAGGAAACAATAAGTTACAATCTTTCGCTGACCATCACAACGCAGCTTCGACATCTTATGGCAGCGCCAGTTATGGCATGAAAACATTTCCGCCACAAAGGAGCAACCAAGTACAATCCTTTTTTGATTATATTAACTCTCCTCCATCACCTTATTCCATCAACGATGATGACATAGAAGATTTCTATCCACGTAGTCACAATCAAGTACAATCGACGAACGGTAATCGTAATGATCAATTATTAAGTTGGACCAGTAGCAATAATAAACCCGATACTCTTCCCATACATGACAACAATCAACTGGCATTGGTTGCTGACAGTCACACAAAAGGAAAACCAAACAAATGTGAACATTGTACAAAATCGTTCCCCACAAAGTACAAATTAATTCGGCACACGCTTATCCACACAGGTGAAAATCCTTTTTCGTGTCAAGAGTGTGGAAAATCTTTTAGTACTGTTTGCAGGTTAAAAACTCACATGCGCATTCACACAGGGGAAAAGCCTTTTCCGTGTCAACAGTGTGGAACATCTTTTAGCGATTCTTCGAAATTAAAAACTCATATGAGCATGCACACAGGTGAAAAGCCTTTTCCGTGTCAACAGTGTGGAAAATCTTTTACTCGAAATTCGAATTTAAAAAGTCATATGAGAATGCACACAGGTGAAAAGCTTTTTCTGTGTCGACATTGTGGAAAATCTTTTACTCAAAATTCGAGATTACAACTACATATCCGCATTCACACAGGTGAAAAGCCTTTTTCGTGTCAACAGTGTGGAACATCTTTTAGTCTTAGTTGGAATTTAAAAACTCACATGCGCATTCACACAGGGGAAAAGCCTTTTCCGTGTCAACAGTGTGGAACATCTTTTAGCCAAAGTTCAAATTTGAAAACTCATATGCGCATTCACACAGAAGAAAAGCCATTTCATTGTCAAAAGTGTGGAACATCTTTTAGCCAAAGTTCAACTTTACAAAGACATATGCGCTTTCACACAGGAGAAAGGCCATATCAGTGACAAAAGTGTGGAAAATCTTTTAGCGATGTTTCGAATTTAAAAAGAAAGACATATGAGCATTCACATAGGAGAAAAACCATATCAGTGCCAAAAATGTGGTAAATCTTTTAAACTAAATAGTTATTTGAAACGTCACATTTGCAGGTACACTGATGAAAAGTTGCTTCATTGTCAATAGTGTGATAAATATTTCAAGCGTAATGATTATTTGTTTACACGCACTCGTTAGTCACTCAATGGAAATTTCGGTGTGAAAAATATGACTCCTGTTACAACAGACGGTCTACTTTACGTAATATCAAATGTCCAAATGTCATTGTCACACTCGCTCTGGTAAAATCACACAAGAATGACAATTGTACTTTCGTACCGTAACATTGTTAGATAAATCAGGCTTATTACTTTACTGGTCGTAAGCGATATTATTGCGGATATTGTAATAAATTATACTAGTTTAGCACGTAGTACACGTAGCAAATTATATTGGCAATGTTGTACATCTAAAGCAGTGTAGTATAAAGTCACATCAAATATTGAGACTTGACCATTTGAACAATTCGAATGGTCATTTTTTAACGAATGACTGTCACTGGCTATATTTGAATAAATAACGTTGATATTGTTTAAAGTTGTGATTCTTTGTATTTGTTTTCTACATCACGTACACCTCAAACACTAACATACCGTCTGTGAAGAAGAATGAATACACATTAACGTTTTGGTCCACCGTATTAGATCTCGCATTGTGAAGTATGAAAATCCGAGTTGAGATTAACCCATTCAATCAAATAGGTCCAGATTTGATCTGATCGTGGAGTCCATCTAGATCTCCAGGCTTGGAGATTCATAACATGTTTACCCGTGTTATGAACTCGTACAGTTTCCGAAAAGAAAACAAATATTTCGGAATCCACAGGAATTTTGAAACGGGAAAGTCTTGAATGTAATCGGGACACACCGAATAAATTTAGAAAGTTTCCCAAAAGTATCGAAAACTCACCTAGTGAATATATAATGTGGAATCGTATACGGAAATTTCCGAATATGTATGTAGAAAATACATATTCCTAAATTTTATATGCCACCCAGGGCCGCGCCGACGAAAGGAGCAGAGAGGATGTGTTGCGGGTCTGCCCGTCCACGGGGCGCTCCTCCGGGCGCGAAGAAGTGGCGGAGTGGATTCGTCACTACGTCACAAATTTCATTAAATTAATTAGGAAATTGCCTACATTTATCGGGAAATGTTATAACTGTTAAAAATAAGTTTTATAACAGAAAATAAAACAAGTTTTTCATATGTCAGTTCGGTACATTTTGTTTCAAAATCCATCCTTCACGGTGAATCGAACCCGGGAATCCGCGGTGGGAAGCCGGAGACGTTACCGCTCAGAGAAAGCGGCAACATCTAACAGCTCGGGATTTTCGGCCGTAGATAAATTGCGTAGACGAATCCACTAAAAAAACGACTCATTTCCGATTCGTCTCCGAGTCGAAAATGAGTCCGAATTTGGGTTGCTTATGGTCAGGATTTGCGCCCGGAGTGAGGGAAAAGCAATTGTTATTGTACAAGTCAATACAACAGTCGCAAAAATTTGTAAATTTGGATTTAGTTTAACTTTTGGACGTAGAATCCAAAAATGTTATCAGTTTTGTAAAAAATTCGGTCCATTGCATGTCATGCTGAGTTCGTGTGGAATTACCCAAACGTTTTTGAAAAAAAATTTCTTTTTTAAATTGTGACTAAAATGCAATATCAACAATGTTATTTGGGAATCTACTCTCTTCTTCTAAATTATTGAGCGTACTTATCCACCAGTTCAAGATGGTCATTTTGGCGGTGGTTCCGATAAATTATAATGAACGGACGACCATGTTGGAGGACAGAAAAGGAACGAAATCTGATTTTCCGCATATTTGGCCTTCAACCGCGCTCCCCACGCCCCGATCGCCTCTAAATTACTGCACCAACTTGTCTGCAAGTTCAAGGCGGTCATTTTGGCGGTGGCTCCGATAGATTAAAACGAACGGACGACCATGCTAGAGGGCGTAAAATGAACGAAAACGGTGTTTTTCCGCATATTTAGCCTTGTACCGCGCTTCCCCCTAACGCCTCTAAATTATTGAACCTACTTGACCGCCAGATCAAGGTGGTCATTTTTGCGGAGGTTCCAATAGATTAAAATGACGGGACTACCATTCTAGAGAGCGTGAAAGGAACGAAAACTGTTTTTCCGAATATTTGGCCTTGTACCGCGCCCCCACCCCCCTAACGCCTCTAAATCATTGAACTTACTTGTCCGACAGTGCAAGGTGGTCATTCTGGCGGTGGTTCCGATAGATTAAAATGAACAGACGATTATGCTAGAGGGCATAAAAGGAACGAAAACGGTGTTATTCCGCATATTTGGCCTACTACCGCGCCCTCACACCACTAGCGCCTCTAAAACCCTGATAAAACAAGATGTATATTATACATATATTAGATGGGATACATAAAATAGATATATACATATAATAAACGTATATTTTACTTATATTAGATGTCAAATTGATGTTCTACCAGGGAAAATTTGAAATACAGTTTTATTTAAAAGTTCCCGATATATTGCTACTATTGATAGTGAAATCAAACTATCGATTTTTCGTGAACACTAGATCATACATCCGTCAAGTGGCTGATATATGCGTTTCATCCGATGGCCGAAACAAAATGATCTGGGTGCTTTAGACACCACAAATGATATGCACAAGTTAAAAACAAGAACAAATAAAAAAACAGTCTTTATTTTACATTTACTTTCCCTTTGCCTCTGCACTATTCCTAGTGTGGTCTGTTCGTCACAGTCATTGTTTATCTATTTATTCATTTATAATATACAAAGTTAAGTTACATTCCAAGTCAAATCACTCAGTCAAAAACTTTTGGGTCTCCGATTTGACTGAAACTTGGTGAATAGCTTCCTTGTGATGTAAAAATAAGATTTTCAAATATCTGTATTTTCACTATGATATTTTTGCATGTAACTTTTTTCACAATGAAAAATGTGAACATCCTTTTAACCAGATAAAGCCCTATACGTTGGTTACCTTTAGGCAAATGTCAAATCGACGGATATGTATTTTGGAGATTGAGGAATGGTAGTGAAAAAGGTATTTTGTCGTTTTCGCCAAAATGCCGTTGTTCACTTACCTGAGACGAATAACACTGAATCGTCACCTGAGCCGAATAACATTAAAACTCAAATTTTGCTTGAAAAACGTTACACATTGATTTTTGCTCGAAAAACATTACACGTTGATTTTTCCTCGAAAAACATTACACGTTGATTTTTCCTCGAAAAACATTGTACGTCGGACTAGCATTTTTTTCTTCGGACAGATTTTTTTGGTATTTTTTCGAAATTATTAATATTCTTTAATAATTATTCAGCATAAAGTATTGTTTATTGAGTAAATTTACATATTTTACTAATTTTATAAAAAAGGTATTGGAGTCGAGATTTCGACATGTGACGATATTCAACCGTAACGCGAGGTGAGAATTTTTTATCTGTTACACCTCGGAAAACCAAGGTGTAATATTACTCGACCGGGACTTTGCGAGTATTGCGAACCTAAATTTGATTAAAAAAATGAGCGTCTGACGTGTGACGTTTTTAAACCAAAAATTGAGACGTATCGTTTTCCAAGCAAAAATTTAGGTGTGATGTTTTTCTAGCAAAAATTGAGGCGTGACGTTTTTCCACTATGGCGACAAAACATCCATCGAAAAAGGTAACACATTTTATCCTTAATTAGCAATGATATTGAAATATAAAACTTTACCTATATATAAATTTGCAGAAAAAGTAATTACATTATTGTTAATGTCCCTGTTGGGGATTGCGGTCACACGAGATGAAATTCGGCGAACTGTCATTTTAATTCCGAGAAATAAAGGCCGATGTACTTGGATTCGAATTATGTTTTCATTTCTCTCCTTTTTCGAAATCGCGTTGGACCGTATGACGTCAGCCTCCCCTCTTCTCGACTTGCAAGGCGCTCCTCGATCCCGAGTCACGGGGAACCGGACGGAGCGTTATCGAAGTTCACCAAGCAAGGCACTTGCTCGCTTGATTATGACATGACCAGCGCTCGAACAGTCCCTGTGTCGCTGGGCTTCACAATGAAGCGGATGAAATCAGGGAGTAACTTCTTTTCAGCCCCCAAATTCACCCACCTACCTCGCAGGTGTGTTAACGTTCCGCCTCTCCCTAGCTTTCCTTTCTAAGCCTGCAGTATCAGGTTTTATTGTTTGCTCCCAAAGGTTTTACTTTGGGCTGCAAATTCCCGATTCCACCTATTAAGCCTTCACTGGATGAAGTGGAGCAATTAAGTTTAAAGGATTTTAACTAGGGGTTTATGTTTGATTAACGCGCGGATTAACGTGCCTGATGCGACTGCGTGACTGTTTTCAGATTAATTTTGGACTCGGGAGATTTATTAAGGCACGGATTAACGTGTCTGACGCGTGCGCCTTTTGTCAATGATTGGGAATGCATTCCTACTTATTATTTGCGTTTCGTAATTTGGCTAATCGGGCACGAGGTGTAGTCTCGTGATTCGGACAAATTCGGCGGTATTCTGACTTACTCAACAATAAACTAAGCACCGGCTTTCCTTGGCGTGCCAGGCTAAATTCGCGATGTTTAATTTTCGGAACTAGTATTTAAAATCTCTCCGTTGGAGAGATTTTAAATACTTGTTTTTTATTGGGACTGTGCGAAGGCGATATCGCACAGTCCCAACTATTTAATCAAGTTTCAATTATTAAATTTGAATGCCTGCATCATTCGAATGATTTACAACCTCTCTCGAATGACCTACAACCTGAAACACTATGAAATATTTTTTTCATCATATTTAAAAATCAGCTTGTCTCTTACCTTAGTATTCTAATTTACACTAAAGATTGGTGTAAATTTGTAGTGCACATTTAGAGTATTGAAAAATTGATGTAAATAACTTCAGTGTAATTTCAGTGTAATGAATTTTTTCACTTCACCAGTCTTATTTCGGTGTTAATTTGGAATAAATGTGGTGTATGGACAGTATGGTGTATAAGTGGGTATAATACTTTACAGCATCATATATGCTGTAAAGTATCCTTCCCACCTGCAGTCATGTCAACATTCTATGATAAATGATATAAAACGTGTGTCATTTTTTATCGCTTCTTTTCATCAATGTAGAAAAATGAAAGAAAAAGGTTTCCACGTTGTGAGAAAACGAATAGTTCACTGAGTGCAGGCTGAGTACCGGAATGGCTGCGCTCCTCGTCCTGCATGATGTTGATGATCTCGCCACCCTGACTATCCTTGTTGGGCGCGCTCGCGTCCTGGGGGAACTTGTTCTGATTCGCGGAGATGGCGCCCACGCTTCCTGCGTCTTTGCTGAGCATCTTGCTCGGCGGACAAGACGCGTGTACCCCCGTCGCAACGCTCTGCAGGAAGCGCGTGGCGTCCGGCGCCGCGGGTCCCACCAGCGCGAGACATTTGCCCTCGATCTTGTCCCAAGCACAATACGGGTCCTGCAGGGCGACGCACTCGCCGCACGACAAGATCCGGTCGCTGTAGCAGCGGTGCAGCCGCAGTGCCTGCACCTGACTGTCCGCAATCACCACCAGACGCCCGTCCTCCAGACCGTCGCCCGCTTGCGACGCTCGAACCACCTGCAATCCAACAGACACCTTAATTTCAGCCATCGGTAATCGATTTTACTTCTCGGCAACCAGTGAGTGACGAGAAATTGGTTTTCCCTTATTTGATCGCGGATGCATTCAAATAAGAGGAAAAAGGGCGCCGAACAGTGGGAGGATGCATAAGAAAAGGCGCGCATATAAAAAAAATGAAAAGTTCGAAAATATTACTTAAAAAGTCAATAATCCTATTATGTATGAGGAGGATAATCAAGTTTTAAACGTTATAGCCCCTTTACATTGATCGTTTTACAAAAATCATGCTGCCAAAACTGAAGATTTTAACCGAATCCAAACATTTCCGTGGTAATAAAATGGGAAATTGTGTAGCACTTTAAAATGGCCTAACTTTGTTGGGCCTCCTCGGACCAACTTCAGATTTTTATGAAAAATTCCCCGTTTATGAAGGAAGATCGACGGCTTGGTTACAGTTGCGACCATTTGCAACCACAAAAATGACGAATTTGTTAAATAAATAGAAATTATCGAAAAATTTTAATTTAACTTAACGAACTACATTCTCACCCGGCGATACTGACAAAACAAAATAAAAACAAAGTTTGTATAAAACTTAAATCTATGCCCAAATAATGCAATTTAATCTTTGATTTTTTTCGTTAAAATAAAGTACACAAAGTAATTTAATCTAGTGTGTACTAAGTAAGTCATCTCGCATATTTATTTTAAAGCCAAAACGAACAATGACATTTTTATTTTTGTTTCGGCAGCCGTTTTTTTTTCTTAATTTTACAGGAGCATTACCGGAGAAGGCTCTAGAACATCGGATCAAGGATTTGAAAAAAATCCGGAGTCAACATTCAAGGAAGAGGTCGAGGAAGGATGCGTTTTCCAATATAATAAATATGCTTTTTTAACCCCGGAAAGCACATCTGCGGTCCAAAAAAATGTAGCTGCTGGTTTACAGAAAATGCTTACGAAAAAAATCTGATACTAAATTCGTTATCAGTAATCCCGAAAATACACACATTTTTAGTAGATTTAAACAAGTTTTTCTTTCGGTCGCTATACTGGATCCGCTATTTTGAATTTTGAAAATCCAACATCACTGAAAGAAAAGATTCCTGATATTTAACTTTACTTTCAGTGAGAAATTACTTTACTGTACAGAAATGATGGCGGAGAGACATTATACATAACATTGCCCTTCGTACAAAAATGCTTTATAATCTAAACCTGAGTTTTATAACGTTTACCCATCCAAGTACTGTTCGCTTCCATTATTGCTTAACTTAAAATTGAGGCGTCGTCTCCCTAGCGCGTTCCCTATTGAACCTCTCGTCATAATGATACAATTCTAGTGTTGCGAATAGGCACGAGTAATTTTTACTATATTCTTTCAGAGAATGATCCATGGTTGGTAAGACTTACTATGATAAATAATTTATTGTTTGTCGACACCGCAGAAAATATGTAAATACGATATACCGTAGGAGAGCGTTACTTTCGAGTATGGTAATTTTTCATCATACTTTTTCCTCAGTGTAATATGCTACTGAGTGGCCAGTAATTAAAATTCCATCTCACTCTAATATGTTTATTTACATAAGTGTATTTCTCTCTTTGGGCGATTTTTCGCCCAAATCTGGCTACGCTGATATGCAAACGATTAACCAATGCAATTCCAGTGAACCACAGATATCGATGTAATATCGAGGCGATATCGCTGTGATGTCGATGTGATATCGATGTGATACCGCTGTGATATTATTGTGATAGCGCTGTGATATCGCTTTCATATCACTTCAATATCACAGCGATATTTGTGGTTGACTGGGATTGCACAAAGTTCTTAGAAATAGTCTCTCTATATAATAAAAGCATAAGTAGGGATCCGAGTTGCTAGACTCCACAATTTATATAGATGGATTTATATAAATTGTACTATATAGATCAACTATATACGAAGGTTGAAGTATATACTTGAATTATATAGTTCATCTATACAGTGTAAGGTTTGATGATGCGTAATATAATGTAACTTTTAGTTATATGTTAGCCTCTCCTAGACTAAAATCCGACTCCGAACCTCCACGTGATACACCCTGGACGCCGAGCTACCTTCAAGGAGATTGGGTAATTAACCCCTTTGGAACTGAGGGTCGGTGACTAACGGAGAGGGTTCATGACTTGTTATGTAATGACTGGATGCGCAAGCATAATCTAGACCATGAGTCAACAGTCATCTCAGCGTCTGTTCACCAGGTGAGGTGCGGCTGAGAACGGGCGTCTGTCTTAGAGCAAGCGGCTCGCTATATAAACAACCACAGGGTCTGTCTGTGAACCCTAATCACAGTCCGTATGATCCTCCAACGTTACTGGGGGTTTTTCGTCGGCCCGATAAGCCACAATGTAAAAATCAATCATCAACGAAACGGCAAATAGAGATACAAACGGACAGAACTTAACGGCAATGATTTTTGGACCTCAAAGACAAACCCGAATAGGTACCTGGAACGTGCGAACCCTCTCCGAGACATCTAGACTGGGCCAAGTCTGTGCTGAGATGCGACGTTACCGCCTTGACATTCTCGGTCTCTCCGAGATGAGATGGACAGGACAGGGTGACTTCCGAGCGCAAACGGGCGAATACCTCGTGTATAGCGGCAACGACACCTTCCGCAGAAACGGGGTTGGCATTTTGCTTTCCCCAGCCGCAAAGAAGTCGCTCCTGGAGTTCAAACCGATCTCGGACAGGATCATCACTGTCAGGCTCAGTTCAAGATGTCGCAAGGTCACCATCATCCAGTGCTACGCCCCCACCGAACAAGAGGATGAAGAGAACAAAGATGTCTTCTACGACCAGCTGGAAGCTTGCCTTATGTCCTCCCCAAAGAGTGACATAAAGATCGTGATGGGCGATTTCAATGCTAAAGTAGGCCTGGAGAACGACAACCTCCGGACGATCATCGGTCGCCACAGCCTATATGCGGAAAGCAATGACAACGGAAACCGCCTCACGGATCTTTGTTCAGCGCACCGCCTCTTTGTCGGTGGCACTAGGTTTCCCCACAAGGACATCCACAAATACACCTGGCAATCTCCCGACGGAGTCACTCGAAATCAGATCGACCACTTCCTGATCAGCAGAAGATTTCTCGGTTCTTTACGCGACGTGAAGACGGTCCGCGGTGCCGACATCTTCAGCGACCACCAGCTGCTGTTGGGAATTGTGCGACTCCGGCTCAAAGCGTCCTATCATCAGACGAAATCCAAGAGGCGCTATGACATCCAGCGCCTCCAAAATCGGGAAGTAGCCCAGGAATTTGTGGAAAAGTTCAACCGGTCCTGCCAACCTGATGCTATACTCTCCTGGGATGACCTGACGAGCAAGCTGAGGTCAAACGTGGAGGAAATCTTGGGCTTTCATCAACACCACCGAAAGCAGTGGATCAGCGACGCCACCTGGAGTCAGATCGAAGCCAGCAGGAAACTCAAAGGACAACTCCATCAAGCCCGCTCACGCGAAGAGAGAAGATTGATGCAAGCCGCGTACAGCGCAGCCGAGAAAACGGTCAAAAGGATGGCGCGAGAGGACAAGAGGAACTACTTCCGGGACCTTACCAACGAAGCGGAAGTCGCCGCGCATTGCGGCGACATGCGAGGCATCTACGCTGCCACTCGCAAGCTTTGTGGCAACAAGTCAGCGGCAACGCCACCACTAAAGGATAGCAATGGGAACCCTCTAGACTCGGAACACCAAAAACTGGACCGCTGGAAGGAATTCTTCTCTGAATCTCCACCAGCTGACGAGGCGTACATCCCATTCCCTCCTCTAGCTCGCAGAAACCCCCGAAGACAAGTTCCAACAGATCCCCCAACAGTTCCTGAAACTGAGTCTGCAAACCGCAGACTCAAGAGTCGCAAGGCTACCGGCCCGGACAACCTGCCGACGGAACTGTTCAAAGTAACAGCAGCAACCATGGCGCCCATCCTGCAGCCGATCATCCATGCAGCCTGGACCCGACTTCGCATCCCCGACTGCTGGAAGGAAGGTGTAATCGTGACCATCCCGAAGAAAGGAAATCTGAGCGAGTGTAAGAACTGGAGAGGTATTTCTCTTTTGAATACCATCCAGAAACTACTCGCCTCACTGATCCTGCACCGGATCTCCACTACAGTCGAGGCACATCTTCGTCGCGAGCAGGCAGGCTTTCGTCCCAACCGTTCTTGTGTTGACCACATCAACACATTACGGATGGTAATTGAGCAGTCCGTTGAGTGGAATAGCCCCATCTTCCTGCTCTTCGTCGACTTTGAAAGAGCCTTTGACATGGTACGACGAGAAGCCATATGGAACGCCTTGGGGAACATTGGGATTCCTGACACCATCATAGGGCTCATCCAAGAGCTCTACCGGGAGGCACCATGCAAGGTGCGTTTCAAGGGCAAGGACAGTACACCCTTCACCAACAACCGAGGAGTAAGGCAGGGATGTGTCCTATCGCCCCTGCTTTTCATCACTGTCCTGACCTCGTCCTTGACCGCACCAACAACGAAGCCCCAAAAGGAATCCAATGGTCCCTAACGGAGAAGCTCCACGACCTCGACTACGCTGATGACATCTGCCTATTATCGAACTCTTTGTCTGGCATCCAGGATAAGTTGAATGCGTTGGATGCTAACGCCAGAAGAACTGGACTCAAGATCAACAGCGCCAAGACAAAGTTGATGAGGATCGGCTCAAGACAAGAGGCACCTCTCCTACTGGACGGCAAGCCAATCGAGGATGTCAGCAAATTCTGCTACCTTGGCAGCATGCTGTGCAAGGATGGAGGCGCGGAAACTGACATCTTGTCCAGGACAGACAAGGCACGCAACGCCTACTACTCACTTCGCAACGTCTGGCAGTCCAACCAGCTCTCTACTTCCCTCAAGCTTCTGTTATTCAACTCCAACGTCAAATCGGTCCTGTTGTACGGATGCGAAACTTGGAAGACCACCAACAACATCGATTGCACGCTTCAGGTATTTGTGAACAAATGCCTGAGGCGAATCCTGAAGATGTTTTGGCCAGAGTGGATAACCAACGCCGATCTGCTACGGAGAGCATCGCAGCAACCCGTAGCAGATGAGATCCAAAGAAAGAAGTGGAACTGGATGGCCATATTTTGCGCAAACCGGAAACGGACGTGGCAAGGATGGCCCTGACTTGGACCCCACAAGGATCGCGTAGCCGAGGCCGTCCACGCTCAACCTGGAGACGAACGGTTGAGAAGGAGCATCGCCAGGCCGGCAAATCCTGGCCAGAAGTGACAAGGCTGGCCAAAGACAGAACGTCCTGGAGGGCGCTCGCAGAGTCCCTGTTGCCGCTATGTGCTCCATAGGAGCGGCTGAGGAAATTTGTGCAAATTTATATACTTTACTGCATTGTATTTATAATTTGTGTATTTTTTTCTGGACCAAATAAATTATTATTATTATTATTATTATTATTATTATTATTATTATTAAACGCTAACTAGTTAAATGTTATTTCAACTTTATTTTCACCGATATTCAACTTTAAGTATCAGCGTTAATTCAACGTCTCATTTATAATATTTCACATTAATAGTATTGAGAAAATTGTTCAGGCGTATCCTTGATTCAACATGTAATCAATATTTATTCTACACTTCTTTATCAACGTGAATTCAATAACTTTTCACCGGACATTAGACGATTTATTCAACATTAATCCTATAAAATGGCAATATTTATTCAGCAATACTTCAATATTTCTGTCAATGTTGATTCAACATTTATTCAAGGGGTATGTTCCCTTTAAGTTTGCACTCGTTGACTTGATACCACGTTGATTTAACTTTGATACACTGATGACTGTCAACGTTGATTCAATCTTTGTTCAACGTTGAGCCATCGTTAATTCATCGTCCAGCCGATAACGTTGATCTTGGAACAACGATGACTCAACTTTGTTTCACATTTTTCCGAAAACGTTGATTCAACCGTCCCTATCCGGACAGTTGTAAGTTGACTCAACGCTGAATCACTGATCCAGCAACGTTGAACACATGTTGATTCAAGAATTTCGGGAACGTTGACTCAACGTTGATTCAACTAACGTGCTCCCTTAGGGGTAAGGAAAACAATTTCCCGTTTCCCTCCTGTGAAGCACACAATACTTTACACCGCGAGAAAGTAACAAATGCCACCTTTCGAACTCGCCAGAAGGAGAAAACTGGCCTTTTACTCCCTGAGAGGCGTTAAATTATTTTTACATTTTAAGGGGTATCGCAAGTGAAATGGCTATTATCGTCATTTTTCAACCGATCACCGTGTTTTTTGTGTAATGATAGCCCTTGACCCCCGCTTAAAGAAACTGGGATCAAATGTGGAAAAAAGTGCATTGTTTTTT